>VWYO01028659.1:440154-508309 GCA_013400275.1 Rhadina sibilatrix | reverse complement strand
AAAAACTCCTGAAAATCCCTCGGGTCCCTCCTCATTTAGAAAGTTGAACTGCGCGTAGATGCGTCCCCTCTTGTAAGCTGGGTTTAAACTAAAGCCGTCCTAATAGAATAACTGGAATTACACCAACGTTATATCAATGAGAGAAGCTAAATAGGGATACTCAGAGTGGCCCTTAAGCATACAACCAGCTTGCACGTCCGGACATGCCGTTTTGATTGGATATGTAACAGATTTGTTCTCAAATATCTGAGATTCTTGCAACCTTGTAAAGAAAGGGTCTGCTAAAACTATTTAAGCTGGCCTTCTCCAATTTAAGGGTATTTATTAAACAAAATATCTGGAACCTCTAAAATGGTTTAAACCACTTAAACCATTAAATATCTGTACGCCTGAAATCAATTGTAAATGTAGTCAAATTCGTATTTTAATTATTACTAATCACTTACTAAAGTTTTAAAATTTAAAACTGTATTTTAGGTTTCCATAGGCAGTACAAACGTTTCCAAAGAAGGGAGAGATGGTTGCATAGAGTTAAATTTGTGCATTAAGTAACCTTAGCTTTTACCAATCAATAGGTAATTAAGTAATTTAATTAGTAAGCCATTAAACTGAAATGGGTTTATGATGCTTTTCTATTACAGAACTTTTAGTTGCTCGTAATTTTTTAAAAAAACTTACTCTTTTAAAAATACATACATTATGTTAAAAAACATTATACATAGTAACTAGATTTGACCAGCATTCTCCAGAGCATTTCCACTATGCAGACAGTATCTTTCACTTCACGTAACACTGATTTTTCTATACTTTTTTCCAGTGCGCATAATCCAAATATGATGAGGAAAACAGCGTAACGATTTGTAGTACCAAAAAAGAAGTCTCAATACCACACCAGGTCTAAAGTACTAAATTCTAAAAAGCCAAAACAAAACCAAAAATCAACAACCCCCCAACTTTATACTGTATAAACAGATTGAAACAGAACCTTTTTTCTCTTTAGAAAAACCTGTGGTTATTCACTGCTAATATATCCTTACCTTCAATTAACTAATCTGTGAATGAAAGCAATACTTCTAGAAGAGAAATATCTTCTGGCTACTACATCCCAGTAAGTGAGACATTATTTTGTAGCAAGTACATTGGGAATACTTCAGGAAAGCAGATCGGTTTGCAAAGCTACAAGTCAACCTCGAGCTGAGAACGCACCTAGGATTTCATTTTGTTTAGCGGAGAAAAGGGATCTCGGGACAGTCACACACCATATATGGGAACCCAGGTCAAAATAAGCAGCTTTCGATTGGGCCCGTCTGCGTAGCCAGCACAAACACAATCCCATCACTTCTTCAGAGTCACAAACCACATCTCCCGCCAAGAAAACTATTTATCGTGTTCTATATTAAACTGTGAAAGGAATACAAACTACTTATCATGAAGTCATGCAGTTTTGTCAGGTAAAAGTCACTGAAGCCCTGAAACATAAGGCTATGCAATCATTCTGAACTATATGCTTTTTTGGAACAGCCACCATCTTCTGGAAAATGCTTACCACTGAATTCTTTACCAGTGTTAGTAAGATTATTTTTTTTAAAGCCCTATCCAATCTGATTTAAAGACACATCTTGATTCACTGACTGTAGGAGCTGTATCTATTAATTGAATAATATCAGGCACACACTTTTAATGAAGCAGAAGCTCTTTTTTTTTACTAGAAGAACTCAAAAAATATCTTGTTGTTGTTGCGAGGTACAATCTAACACTGGAAAATGTAACTCAAACTCCTTTCTCAAAAACAGTGCTACTTAAATGATGCTATGGAAATAAAATATTTAAAAAGAGGACTGTGACTTCAATGATGCATGCAAATTTTAGCATAAATCTATTTCATTCCCTTATTGAAAAAAAAACCTAATTAGCACAAATATATGAATAAATTGTAGTATTTTAAATGTAAAGATTACTGAAACAGGTTTATTGTTGTTTAGTTTGTAGTCCCTACTGGGAGTTATATCTAAGTAATAACTTCATGAGTGTGCCCAGTCTCTGTATTTAATTAAAATAAGACAGATCCCCACACACACATACAAAGCTTGATGATGTGAGGATAAACATGGGATAAATTACACAGAGGCTAAGATGATCAGAAAAAGGGTGTTGATGATGCATTGCAAGAAAATCAGCTTTGAATTTTTAATCTCTTCTGTAGTATGGCAGTATGAGAACTGAAGCCATATAAATTATCTAGATGGGGGATATGAGATAAAGTAGGGTCCTCTGTGTTTATACAGCCATTAAACATTGCCTTAAAGTTCTTTATCTGATGTCTGAAGATTGGACTTCAGATTAGTGTATATCATTACCCTGTGATAGGGTCTAACCTATGAACTTATCCTACAGCTGATACTGTGGACCAGATCCTCATTTGGTTTAAGAGAGTGTAGTTCTTTTTATTTCAATAGGTAATCTAATTATGACAGCTGAGTACTGCACCGATTTGAAACCTACTTGAAAGAGGTTTGTTTACTTATCTTTTGGGGTTTGTTCTTCCCAGTAACTGCATACCAAATCAGTGCAGGGTGGGTTGTTGGTCACTGGCACCCAACATCATTTTCAAACCACAATTGCACTAACACTGGGTTTGGAACAGATATTTCAGTGGGATTTGCATATGTTTACATCATGCCTAAATTTGCCCTGATTCTGCATTCCCATTAATGCAGCTGGCATCTCAAGAGTCCCAAGAAGTAAAGGACCAGACCTATTACGTAACATCAAATGCACAACAAGCTACTGGGTATATTATTACAACCATTACTCATGCAATATGGTTTTAACTTCATATGCAATGTCACACACTTGTTTTAGCACAAGTAAAATGGGTCCATCTGGAACACAACATTTACTGGGCGCTTAGGTGCCATGATTACAGATGTTCTGGTAATTAAGAAAAAATAGATTTACGATGGATATGGAACAATGGGATGTTCATATGTTTGCCTCCAAGTAGGAAATACTACTGAAATGTTTAATATCAGAAATAGGCCTAGAAAGACCACACTTCAGTAAAGCAAAAGATGTATCCCATTGCTCCTGAAAGCCACCGCCTGGCTCTTCCCATAAACAACTGCAGTGCAACGTCAGAGCCCTCCAAAGCAGCAATATCCCTCCTATGCCTCCATACAAGTTTTATCTTACACATAGCAGCTGTTGCCTAGAGACATCCCTGGCTGGAACAGAAGTTTGCAGCATTTGACAGGAGCCCGTATTGTCTCATGCTACTCATCTGAGCAAAAGTAGAAAGACCTTGGTAAATACAAATAGTAAAAATGACAGAAATCAACCATTTTAAGTGTTCCGTCCAGGAAGTATCAGCGTGACTAAGAAAAACAATTTAATGATATTCTTTCAAGACATATTGGATAAAATTAATACTGAATAAAGGTCTGTGTGTAATGTGTTATAAGAAAAGGTATGTGTTGTTAACCACCATCCTTAGCCAAAACACATATGAACTGCTGGTCCCAGTTTGCTAGTTTTGGTAGTTTACATGCAATTGTTTTCAATCCATCACTTCAGTACAAATTACAGACGCATTTAGTATAATTTAAAATTGGAAATAGTAATCTTTATTAATCTCAAGTAGATGCTGCTTTAGCTTTTTGAATGAATGCATGACTTACACATGATTCCGAAATAGTTGACAGCTATGATATAAACAAATGCAGACTGTCCACAGAAGAAGCGTTCAAAGACTAGTTTGAAAGCCAACATCTTAGTGTACCTCAATTTTTCACTCTCCAAAGTGAAAGTATACTTGCTTTTTTAGTAGGTTTCTTGCATCTTAAAAGCATTATGTTAAAGGGAGAAAAAAATAGTGTTTATATAAATATATATTTACAAGCACCACTAGTGTAAATTATATATATACTCAGTACTCTAAATGCATAATAAAAAACTAGTTTGGCAGGGTGAAGGAAAGGTTTCCTAGATGAACTTAAATTTATCTAATACTATCATTTCCCTTTGGGTATCTTTAAACATCCCTGCATTACTAGTCTTTTCTAGAAATCTCATGAAGGGAATGATTGGCACACAAAAATACTGAAAAGCTTTGGTCTCCAGATCATCTGAAGCAGATGCTCAACCCAAAAGTGATGGCTTTTCCCTAAAGACTGAGACACCAGGTCTGTGACATTCCGAGGGCAGAGCTCTGAGATCTACTCCAGGTTTAAGAGTAATGTAACTTTTCCAACTACAACAGTCTTCATTTTCGGAATGTCTTAGCTATTAAATTGAACTATAGAAAATTACCTTCCATTTTTCAATAAAGTTCAAGAGTTTTACTGTGGGGCTTTTAATACTGTCTACAGTACCTAAGAATCAGTTAGGAGTGTTACTTCTATGTGTTGCAAAAAAACCTCTGCTCAAAAGATAAATAAACATGTAACTATTTATAAAAGAAGTCCTGCTGAAGACAACATAGATGTGTCTGAAGAAAGTTATTTGAAAAATTATCTGTTTACAAGATGGGGGTAAAATGAAAGCAGTAAATTGTAATCTGTGAGCTTCCTTACTAAAGAGTCAATTTTTCTAATTGACTTTCAGGCTTTTACTCCAGCTCAGCATGGGAACATAACTGCCTGAAATTTGAAAATAATCATCCTTCACTGTGATATGTGAATAATAATTTGCTTATAAAAATGAACAAGTCAAATCAAATGCACCACTGATGATGAGAAACAGCTTGCTAGCATTCTAACAGGTGATAAAAGCTATAATCAGTAGCTCCTCAGAAGACTGGGTTGCAGGAAGAACACACTACAAATGAGAGATTACCAGTGAGCTGACAAAATAATCAAGTCCTGTTGTTCTGTAAAGACTATAAAACACACCATTTCACACACATGCCATTTTTCCATAGTTCATCCTCCCACAACTGTTTAGGCTTTCCTCATCTTTCATTTAGTGCTACTAGAATAAAGGTAGAACTTACAAACCATTGCAAATTTTTTTTTTCACAGCAGTAACTTACATTTTTGGCAGTGATATAAATACAGCACACTGTATGGCATGAGTCAGCTCAGTAATCCTAGACTGTTTTCTCCAACTTTTTCCCACTAACATGAACAAAAACAGTTTTGTCAGCACCTCCTATAAGGTGAAAAGGAAGATGGAAAATTCCTCTTTGTTTTTCAACTCTGAGTTAAAGTCATATCAGAATACTTTACTGTGCAAGAAAAAGATGTTTGTTAATTAACCACAGAAACAATAGGTTTATTTGTTGTAAATTCCATTTTGCTATTATTTCCTAAATGCATTCTGTATTTTTTTTTTCTGGAGCGTTATTCATGTCACTGTTCAACAGTAGATGGAGCAGTGGATCATTACTACATTTTAGTTATTTGTGTCAATTATTACATAATTTTTCATCTACTGACATATAAGGCTGCACAAAAACCCCTGAAAATATTATATAGAGAAAATAATTATTGATTAAAGCATTTAGAATTAAAAAGATAATTGAAAGAACAGCAACCCAGGCTCACTTTGACAAATCATTAAGACAAACCTGCATTTATGACTAATATAAGTGACTCAAAACGCACATTCAAATTACAAACCTTGCGTTAGCTGAATACAGTAAATATGTACATCCTTAACTTTGAAACAGTCAGTCACACAAATTTTTCTTATGGTGGTCTGGAATAGTGAAATATCTTCTAAAAGCGACATGCATAAATTATCCCCATTATGAGCCTTGTAATGAGAAGGACAAAGTGGAAGTCTAAGTAAAAATAGTCCTGTGATTTATTTTGTATTTGCAACCATGTTTTTTGACACATTAAATTCTTCTAAACCTTATAGTAATTATACCATGATCATCATTTGTTCAGCAGAAGCTAGATTCTCACCTATGTGTAACCATCTGTAATTAAGCATTTAGTCGAAGGTGATCACCCAAACCCTCATCCTCAGGGGAGAGACACTTCCAGTCGATGCAGGGGACACAATTTTGAGGTGTCCCCTCCCTGTAGACACAGGTGATGGACTTAAGCTACTCTCAGGTTTTGAAGGCTACAGCTGCCCCAAGAATCCAGACTTTGTTGAACCCAGCAGCATAATTTCCCTTAGAATCAATTGGGTCTCAATAGTAATTGTATTCACAGAAGATTCAGAATAGAGAATTTGGCTCTATTTTGAAACTTCATATAATTACTGACTCAGACTTCCAATATTTGTTGTTACAAATCAAGGCAAGAGGAAAACTTCTCAGATGGCTTCAAAGACCCAGTTCTCATCTCCAAGCCCAGCTCCCTCCCCCGCTTCCTTCCAGCAGCATTAACTTTTTCTCTGCAATCTCACAAAAAGGAAAAAGAGTAACCTCTAAAGCTGTTTTAGACTGAAGGTCAGAATTCAAAGGATCGGTAACTTTATCCAGGGAGCCTTGCAATCACATTGCTATTGGAAACACACCCAGAAGCACCAGCACTCGAGATGTTTTTATTAAGCAATGTCAATAGGTACAAAATTTGAAGGTTGGTTTGTTGGGATTTTTTTTCCGTAGTGTAAGGTTTATCAAGACTCATATTTGCAAGAGATCAAATTGCTCTCTGCCACTGAATTTTAGTTTAATGTTCTCTCAGGTAAGGAAACTGGGCTCTGTGTTACATGCTAATGAAAACAGCAGCTTTGGTTTGTTTATCTAAATACTTAAAGAGAGGCACCTCTTGCAGCCAAAATGTAAACAAAGCTTAAACTCCTTTTACTGCTTGGATACTTCCAGGCTACTAATAGGGATTTTTTTTTTTTAATTAAGGGCATTATACATATTTTCTACATATATATCCTGCTTGAAAATCTGCCTTTCTAAAGAAATATTTAATTCTTAAACCAATTATTCATAATTACACCTACACTTTGAGCCCACAAACAGAAGATGACAGATCTCTTTCAAACCTGGGCTTAAGGAGAAAAAAAAAATCACAGAGAGCAATCAGAAATTTTGTCCCTGCAAACTTGTCCCTAATTTAGAGGAAAATAGGATAAAACCAAGGATTTCAAGTGAATTTCACAAGAATTAACAACAAGCAAAATTGCGATTCCAGTATCTAAAAAACCAAATCCTAGACCTTGCCCCTCTGTCTTGTACCACATCTGCATGTGCAAAAGAGGGAAGCATTCATATCCACCCAAGTGATTCACCTGAGACGTTCTGAAGATGCATCTTTAGGGATGCCTTGCCTTCCACAATGCAGGAAACTCCAAACACAAGCACCTCCATTAAACAATGTTCCTAAGCTAGGCACAGACAAATGAAAATGCATCTTGCACTGGATGCCAGTTTATGAGATGAGAGACACAGCATGGGTGCTGCACACTGGGCAGAGGCAGAATGCTTTTCTTGCAGTTGTGCCTGAAAAATGCAATATCATAAGGAGAACAGGACACAGAGCTACACACAGCAGCAGACAACTGCATGAAGAACGTGAAACAAAGTTGAGTAACCTGGTTTTAACTCTTATAACCTGATTTTTAAAAAATTGCAATCTATCTGCAATGTGTTGCAACACAAGGATTGTGTTGAGTGCAACTCGGGAATGCCTATTTGTCTTTGGTGAATGCAGTGCCACTGTAATTACAAACAGGGTATTTTTTGCAACCAGGCTGATTTTTAATAGCTCTTTTGGAAGGCACAAAAGCCTAAATTAGAGACACCTTGGAAAATTTAGTATCTTTAGTAGCCTGAAAATGCATTAGTTTGAAACACATTCCACCAATGTACGCCACTGCAGATGACTGGTTATTGAAAAAAAGAAAACCAAAATTAAACTGCTGGAGACTGAATACTGCACGTGATGCCTTACGGTGCCTGAGACACAAGGGCTTCATTGCCCTGGCTGAGGACACCTCCTGCTCCACCAAGCCCCAATGGGCTTTGGCCATACACTAAAGCATCCCCAGCCCCTGCAGACACTGATGAAGTGCTTACACACCCCTCAAGCATCCAGAACAATGGTTCCCCCTCCTGAACCTTGATCAGTATCTAGAATGGTTTTGAATTCAGAAATAGTCTCGGGAACTATGTGGTGGTCTCAGGAGCAGTTGAAAATGAGAAATCCAAGGGATAGAGAGGGGCTGCCCCTCAGCTGGCTCTTGTTCCTCTGTGAAACAAAAAAAAAACTGCCACAAAGCAGCAGTGACAGCCCTAGGGTGCATTTCTCCTCTCCAATCTCCTCACTCGTAAAATACCCATCATTTTCAGTTTGGGTTTTTTGGTTTCTTTGGGGTTTTTTTATGAGAAAACACTCTTACTATCTTCACCTCCAAAATACTATAAATATTGTGTTATGCATCTCTAAAGCTTGAATTAAAAGATGACAGATCTCTTTCAAACCTGGGCTTAAGGAGAAAAAAAAAATCACAGAGAGCAATCAGAAATTTTGATTTGATCAGAATCATTTTTCTGGTCAGTAAGCAAATAATAGTATATAGTTATTCAGCATGCATCCTAAAGCAGCAACTTTTATGTCAACTGTTTATTACAACGATCTAATACGGGGTTGCCTAGAACAACCTTCCTGATGGACGTGCAGGATGAAATGCATTGGAGCAGGTCCTACATTACAAGGTTACTGTCAACCAGTGTTGGGGTCTGCTTCAGCCCAGGCCACTGCCCTGCAGTCCAGTCCAGAGGTGGACTGTGGTACCCATCAGTTGTCCTTTTGACCTCAAGAGGGCTATGTACTGCTGGCTGGAGTCTATCCTCACAGTCCAGGTTGCTGGAAACAGGTCCAGTTATCTCTTCATGTTTGGATGCATTGCAGTTCTCCAAGACACCAGTTCCTCAAAATTTGAATGGGTACAATAAAATGACTTGAAATGAATGGCAATGAGAAAATAGCTGTAAGTTAATACGCAGTAAAAATGTTTCCTATTAATTTAGTAAGAGAAGTGGACTTTAGAGACCCTGAATAAGAGGTTTGAAGACTTCTGTTTACATTTGGTTTAGAAATTCATGACTATGAATAAAGACCCAGTAAATCACAAAGATTTAAGAGATTGGTTTGAGACACTGATTTGCTAAATCTTTACACTCATCTAAGCTTGTTTGCAACTTTGCAAGACGTAAGTTTCTCTGGTTTAATAAAACTGCACTGCACAGCTTAGGGATACCTGCCGGATTTCCAACTTTAGCACTGTTTAAGCATGTGTAGCTTTTCTCTTCCTAGAAAGATCCATGGATAATACTGATAAATCTCCCCTCAAACAGCTGAGAACTAATAGTAATGCAAAGTATTTGCAATCAGAAAGCACTGATGACATCTAACAGTCAATGAACATGTAAGTACATGGGCAGACATCACTGAAAATGTGATAACCAAATATAATAAAAGTAGTGATACTCAGACTATATAAGATTTCCACATAGGTGTCATGTGCTCAAGGGAGTGACATTTAATATCTCCTTTAGCATATGACAATGTGTTTCATTCCTTCCATCCCAGAAGAACTAATAAGCCACAGAATCCTTCCCTGCCTAACATCAAATGCCGTGCTATCCAAATTAACATCTCTGTAGGGTTGGTCCTACTGAAAGAAGTAAATCCAATAAATTTTAATCACTTGAATTGATCTTGGTTTAGCTTCATGATTTGAAAATCCTGAAGAATATGCTTCTGAAATGTGGAAATGGATTCACGAACTAGAAACCAGACAAAGAAAAAAAAAATTGAAGTCTTGACTTCCTCTAAGTCTAAAAAACATAAATACTGATTTATCATTTAAAATTTGTTTTGTTTCCTCACCTGCCTACAATTACAACTCTAACTTCATTAGCTGAATACTGCTAAATGCATTCCAATCATCTTTTCATAACTGAACCCTGAAAGACTGTTTCATTTCTTCATTCTTGATCACTTTATCTGATTATTTCTCCATTTACATAACTCCTTGCTAGCTGTGGAAATTACTTTTCAGATAACATTTATCAGAGAAGTCAACGCATTGTCCAACACACCAGTGTCTTGCCCCTAACCTCGTTACAAATGCCTTCCCAGGAGTTTGTTCTCCCATGCAGGGGTGACTGCCCTAAGGCATCTGACTCTTAGTTCTCTCCCTTAGACTCTGAAGATAAGAGAAAGGAGTGAACGTATTCATTAGATCACTTCTGTGTTCACTCTCTCATCTCTCTTGATCTGAGCCCCTGAAGAAGTAATTACTGATATTCTGAATTATATTGGCAGTGAGGACACTGCTGTGGCACCACGAGCTGGGTGGCTCAAGCTTTTGCTCTCCTGCTGTTCACGAGCTGAGGATGCCCACATTCACCTTGCACAATTTACCATCTCTCACAATTTACTGTTTCATTACTCAGTTTACACAGTTTTTCTATACATGAGCCAGTTAAACTCTCCTTCTCTGAGGGAATACCCACACGTATTCACCAGGGGAATTTATTCTCTTAGATATTCTATAGGATCAAGAAGATGTTTGTGTTTTTTTGTGACACATAGAGGATCACTCTCTCTGATACTGATCAACTTGTTATATGTTTCTCCTTACCCCTCTAAGCACTCCTACAGCGCATCTTGCTAGGAAGGGTGTGAGACTCTTGGTCCTGCTGGAGATGAGATTGTTTCTTTTTTGAGTCTGGGGTCTTGGGGAGGAATTTTGTTGCTTCATAACTTCAGCAGCTGAGGATCTTTGAGTTGAGGGTCTTTAGGTTAAAGCTGTGTTATACAGAGAGGAAGCAAAACATTTCTCTGATCTTTTGCATCCAGCATTGACTCTATAGGGCAGAGAAGTTAAGATGAACTGACAAGGCCCATGACAGACTAATTGGTGACGGAACTATTTGGCGGAAGATTGCTGCTTGGTTTGACAAGACTTCAAAACGTGAAAACCGCTTGGTAGACAGGGAAAGCTGCAGAATATCTACTTTTCATGACAGTTTTTTTTAAGCACTATATTGGTCCAGAATTATTATCTTTTTACAGGCGTTGTCATTTTTTGACCTGCTGCATCTGTCCTGGGAAAGCCAAGGTGGTACAGTAATATACTAACAGCTGAAGTTAGTTCTGTGGCTCTTGAGTTTCGGAGGGGATGCAGACACCATATGATATTTGTTCTCAGACCTAAGTGCTTCATCTTTCATTCTTTCCCTGAGCTGAACTGACAATCAGAAACCACGAGCCTTGCTTTGGATTTATGATGAATGAAAGCCCAGTGGATAATAAAATTAACACCATTCACTACTTAATTAATGATAAGCACCATGTGCCTTTTACTAAGCCAGCAGCAACTGGACACAGGACACAATGAATAGATGGGTTCTGAAGCAAATACAGAGGCCTTTCCTTTTACCTGCTACAGTTTTCTTATATCATCCTTCAGTGCAGCTACAATCTTCAGAATACAAAGAATTAGTTTAACCCAATATTGAGATCAAATTAAGACTCTGGATGCATTACCAGAAGGTTGTTTGATGTCTAGTGATCTGACTGACATAAACATCTCCTCTAGAGCAATGCAATAATCTGTGTTTTGGGGGTTTTATATATACATGGGAGTAAAGATTTTAAATATATTTGCTAAATGTACAAGCAAGTTTAGTGACTTCATTAGAAAGTAAATAAAAAAAATATTTCCTTTCTAAATAATTGCTGAAACAGTTTTGTGTTTAGCTACTTCATTCATACGTATTTTTATTTTGGACAGAAGTGGAGTTTATGTTAATAATTAAAAACATGCAAAATTATGTGATCACTTTGTATTTACACTAACTTTTGCTTCATCAGCTGCATATTATTCTGATTGCATAAAAACACCCAGGGAAATTTTCAAAGTGGTGCATAGAGACACTTGCAGTTCCTATTAATTTGAATAAGTCACATGGTTATGGTCTCACATTCTATTTTGAAAATTTCCCTCCTGCTTTCCACCATCTAAAATAACTGTCTAATTCCTGGTATGCCCTGTCTGCATCTCCCACTCTGCAATCTATAAATACAGAAGGGACATAGAGTATTTTCATACAGACACTTCAGGATGCTCCATTAACATTTTATACTCAGAAGAAAAAGTCTCCAGCCTAATGAGGGTTACTCTATTCCTTGTGCTGTTCCTAATCCTTATCTCTAAGGATATTTGCATTAATATTTTTGCTGAAATGTCTTTTAGATGTATAGAGTATCAGTATCCTGGGAACTTCTAAAATAATTAAAAGTACAAAAACCCACAAAAACTTAGGATCAAAAAAACCACTAAAACTAGAGTAAGAGATAATCAACCTGTAACCCATCAAGCAATCCGAGAAACTGCTTTGACATTCCTGCCCCAGAAGCTAATGACAGCAAGTATAAATTAAAGATTTTTACATTTGACTATATTTGAACTTTCCCCACAATGTGCCAGGAAGGTCAGCCAGGGTATTTTAGAGCCAGGCTGTGAGTAGAGAGAATTACAGGCTTAGAGTTACTTACAGGGCCTTGCCAGAGATTCCCCCTGTTTTATAGCTCACAGGCTTCAATTTTCACAGTTGCTGCTTCTAACCAGTTTTTTTACATCTCCTGAAAAGAAGGCGTGGGGGAAGGGAGGACTTTTTCCCCCACAGAGATAACTTCAGGAGATCCAGTGCCCATGGAGGCAGAGGCAATGAACACAGGCAGGCAGTGGGAGCGCAGCCGGCTCAAAGCTGCACTTTGAGCCAGGCTGGAATCTAGTGGTGGAGCAGCTGCAATGGGTTTGGGGCTTCCACGTTGGGAAACTTGAAGAGAAGGTCATGGCGTGGGCTTAAGCAAAGAGAATCAAGTGGCAGGGAAGAAGGAGAGGTTTGCTGATGAGATTGGGGTAGTTCTGGAGAGGAAAGGGTCTGGCTTTTGGGACGCAAGTTGCTTAAAAGTGAGTTCTCTAGGCTTGGAAGCCCTGAGGGCACAATGGCTTGGTACCAGACCAACCAGGTACCTCTTACCAACACCCCAGTCTGGGGAGAGGGACACACAAAGGGTTGTGTCATCAGCAGCATCTTTAGGAAGAAAAGGCAGCTTGCCTGCCCTGGAGACCAGTGTGCCTCAAACCATGCCTTCATCAGTACATGGCAGCCCTATCCTAGAATTTCACTGATGTCCACCCAAAGAAACATTTGTCTTTAGCCTCTCATCAACCAAGGACACCTCCACACATTCTCCACAACCCATCATGTGTTTTCCTAAAACTTAAAAGACTGTGACAATGTGAGGCTGGCTAGCTTTCCATCAGACTGGATTGAGATTTCCCAAGAAATTGAAAAGTTATTATTAGGAGACATGCAGCTAGACAGACACATACAATGAATGTGGCTGCAAAAGCCTTTTTGCTTTAGGAAACCAGGCTATAACAAGAAACTGCCTGATCTCCATTTACAGTTCTGTTCAGCTGTTTTAATGGAGTTTTTGATTTTGTTGACAGGGCAACTTCATTTTACATAGAAAGACAGTTCCCCAGAGGGTAAGATCTGTCCGTTGTCACACGAAAGCCTTTTAGTTCCTACCTACAAAAGCAAAACTGCACCTCGAGAAATCAGGTTCATCCTATCGAGCTGCTGAAGGAAGGAAAACAACATTACAGACAAAAACCCCTTCCCTGGTTTCATTGTGTATTGCTTCCTTTCAGGGACCAGGTATGGCCTTAATCAAGAAGTGACTTCTTATTTATATTACAGATTGTTTGAATTTTTTTTTCAGTCTCAGACTTGATGCTGTTAAAAGCTGGGCTGTCCTGTCTCATATGTGGGTCAGATGGACTTTCTCTTCTTCCCCATGTGGTAGCAGATAAGTAAGAGTGATGTCAATGAAAAGCACCTTTCTTTACCCATTCTTTCAGTCTACTTTGATGGATATCAAAAAATAAAATCAAAGGCACCAGAGCAATGCAAGGAAGGATGAGACCACCAGAAAACAACAAGTCAACAGCAATAGACACCATGTATGAGCTCATGAATAACCTGATTTTCCACCAAGTAGGTCTTGAAAAGGCTTTGTTACACAGCCTGCTGGAATGCCTGAGGCTGTCAGCTTGTTTCAAAGCAAAAGGGAAGACTGTTGGCAACCTCAGGGCCTAAAATGGTGGGAAAAAAGCTTGCATCAGGGAGAGGTGAAGTAAGAATCTTTCTTCCTCACTTAATGACCTGATGTCTTGATGATTTGCAGCTAGAGTTATCTGATTTGGGAAAATTATCAATGCTCTTTTGGAAAGGATTTTTTCCTAAACCAAGTCTCAAATCTTTTCACCTAAACTAAACTAAGTCTCTATTATCTAAAAATATTTTAAAAGTTGTAAGAATAAAAAAGCTGAAAAGTCTTTGCATTTAGAATGTCCTAAAAAAATTACTGTATCCTGCAATTTTCTGAAAACTCGTGTTTCCCTCTGGTTTTAACAAGTTTTTCCTTTTTAATATAATTTCCCTTATATAACATTATTTTTACTACTATCTTAACTCCTCTGCAGAAACCTGTTTCTAGTAAAACAGTTGTGGAGGGGGAAAGCACTAAACAAGCAACAAACGTGGAAACTCCACACCTCTAAGCAATACTAGTACTAAACTCAATATCCTTCTTTTAAAACATTTTAAAATTATATTAATGCAGAACCATACTAAATTGATTCTGTCCTTTATTAATAATGACAAGTGACCGAAGATTACAACCAACTAGACTGGGTCATGTCATGTGTTTTCACCATCAGTGTTAAAAATACAGCTAAAAAGCTGAACACACCTGAAATCAGTAGATTTTAAAGATATTGATACCTATGCATTATTCTATTAAATGTGGTCTTTATTAAATGCCAAAAATAAAGGAATTTCAAGGAAGTTAAGTCTTTAACATGCATAAATGAAAAGCCTGCCTACAAGGTTTTCATACCAATGATGAATTCATCACTGAAATTCTACTTTTCCTCATAGATCATGTCTTTGCTCAAGTAAAACAGTCAAAATTTGTATTCAAAATATTGAGAAGATGTATTAAAAAAAACCCCAAACAACCCTGCTCCACAGTATAAGCTGGTTTTAGGGTTCCTGTAATGCTTCATCATTTGAAGCTCTTAGAAAGCTCACTTCTTTTGTACCACTTGAAAAAAAAAGTTATCATCACACGTAGAAGGGAGAGAGGAGTATATGGAGAGTTGCAACCACAGTCAATTTGCAAACACTGAAACTTTCATGCAATGTAGGTGTAAAAATTGTGTACACCTACCAGTACATCTGGCCTGACGGGATAGCTATAATTTAAGCAGGTGGCTGACAGATGTCGTATCTCAAGCATGCCTTTTCATGTTCATTTTTATTTTAATCTCATTTTCATGTCTCAAGTATGCATTTAAAATTATTTGCTAACATATTGTAGTGTGTAGTGTACATGATCCTTGAAGGAGATTTCAAAGTAGAGTTCAAAGCTGCCAATTGATTATACAGTGGGAAAAATGAGAATAACCACTGCCAATTTACCAGCCCCCAACACAGATAAAGATGGGCTGTTCCACAGCTAACTGCTGTTATGTATGCTTTTGCCAACTGCAAAAGCAACAAGGTTTCAGAATGCAAAACACAGCAAACTTTGCCAAAGTTAAAATTAAGTTTTTGCTCTAACTTGCTAAAAAGTATGTTAAAATGCTGCTTTTAGGCTGAGAAGATGTTGATGTAACTCACCCTTTCACTACTCAAGGATTTGCAGATGGTAATCTTATTGTACTGTAATGTTGTAAAGGTTTTCCTCTAGACACTATTTTTAAGCTTCATTCAGATGTTTGGTTCTGCAGAGGAAGTGTCAGAAACCAAAAATTACTGGTTATGGTACCACCACTTGCTTCATATACGATCTTGGTACTTCAACAGAAGAAATAGCTTCTGTGTAACTACATACGAATCTTACACATGACCATATCTATCCAAATGGGAGATGAATGGTTATCCTGGAAAAATAAGAGCTAAATTCTCAGTTGACAAAAGCAGCATATGAAAAAGCAAACTTAAGTTCTGAATATCATCTGGAAAGTTGTCCTAATGAATGTAATCTCCCTCACAGGAATAAAGCCATCCTATGAAACCCACTAGGGTACACTGAGATTTAATTAACTATCCTGAATTTCAGGAAGAAAGTACTAAATAATAACAACAGGTGACATTGATAAAGTCTTAAGTACAAAATATGACTGTTTTGCCAAATATAAGCAGTACTCTTTTGTTTTTATTAACAGATGCATCATGTCTCATTCCTTCAAGATGAGGACTGAAATGCTCTATAGTCACTTGTGTGAACTTTGGGGCACATTTACTTAAATCCTCTAAAATATGCAGTCTATTTGGCCAGTGAATTTCAAAGTTAATGAAGCAAACATCCTCTTACATGCATAAGTGAGGAAAAAAAGGAAATAAATCTTTCTGTTTGACCCCATTCAAATCTGAACATGAAACACGAGCACATTTAAAGCAAGGCAGAATATTGCAATGTATTAAAAGCATATGCTAAAGCCTACTGCTACTAAAAAGCCTCTTGCTCCTTACTTTATCACTGCACTGCATATGCCACCTCACAGGTGTCCATGAGCTTATATGCACGCATAGTTTCTAAATGTAAAAAAAGAAGAATCCACTAAAAGCAATCATATGATGACTTTGCGATTTATAAAAGAAAGCTCTTTGAAAAGCTGCCCTGAGCCACACAGAACTCCAGTTGAATAATTAATTACATATTGACAAGGTCTTATAAAAGAAAGGCTCAGAGCTGTATTGACATTTATATCCTCTTCTTAAAATTCATTAGAAAATGTCATTCTGCTTGAAACAATTATTGGTAGCTCACTGTTTTTGCCTTCACATCCAAATGCTTATCAAGAAGATACGTGACTGATGATGTTTTATGGTTATATAACTTAACAAGTTGCCTAAAATCTAATCTTTATGATTTCCTAATTCATATTACGAGAACATTAGTGTTCTCGTAACGCTATGAACACTTAAGAAATTATTGTGTACTTAACAAGAAGTCACAGTGTGCCACAAACATTTCTTTGAATTATTCTAGTTAGGCTTTACCTCTGATTTTTTGTGCAATTAGGAACTATTAACACACAAAATACAACCAAAATCATGATTTAAAATGACTGTCCATGAACTTTATTAGGTAGGATGTAAAAATGAGATGCACCAAATAATTGCAAAATATGCAATACTGTCAGTGTTCTATACTTCAAAAGGAGAGAGGGTAAATTTTCATATTTCTGTTTTCCTCTTACATTTGCAATTAATTGAACTAATATGGCATGTACATTTCTGCTAGAGCTCTTCTGTTACAGTACTTCAGTTGCACTTAATAAATTGCACCTTCCATGAAAAGAAAAGGTGATGGATTGAAAAATGTTTAGCACAACCATGCATAATTGATAGGTTCCCTAGTGCAAATAAGTGTCTAATAAATAATTAAATTTAATCTCATTATAAGAGTTTTCATAATGGGATAATTTAATTAAATGAAAGCCAAAGGGTTCTTAGGGGTTGAAAGATGCTGCTGATGCTATATTTGGCTAATGGTCTGGGGATAGTATAGTGAAGAAGGGTAATTCACATGGGTACATGCATTATTTAATGAATCCCTCTGAGATGGAGGAAAGGACAGATCAATGATAACTTGTCATTTTATCATTGCTTACAATGCACATTTAAACAACCCGGGAAATGTTAAAAACAGAGAGAGAATCTTGCAAGCCTCTGCAGTGCATCAGGCCCTCTCTCTGCCAGACACACATTGCCTTTTGCAATTTGCAGTTTCACGCTCATCTAGCATTGTCAATTTTTTTTCCTTCTTTCAGACCAAAAATAAAAGCAAAGCCTTACAAGCTTCTGTACAGTTAGGGCAAGCCTGCCCCTAAGTGAAAGTTATAATGGATACAGCATGTATATCTGATACTAAAAAATTGATAGCTGTGTCACGTGGGACCCATTAACAAGCTTTTTGAGTAGGCTGAGTTTTGAGCTTTAAGTCTCCAGAAGCACTTAGCTAGGGTAGGATACTAAAACCATACAAGACTAAGTAGTTAGCTCATTTGCAGGTGATCAGTTATGAATTAAGATGAATACTGAAGGTTATATCTTTACAGATAAGAGAGAAGTGTCACCTTGCACACAATAAATGTGAAAGATCCAAAAGCTAAATGGATGAGCTTGCAATCTGAACTTTCACTTTTCAGTGACCTGTACACTCACAAGCATTCTTATTTAGAAACTTTTATCTTTACTGGTAGACCCTGAACACAATGACCACTGCAGCACAGCAGGCTTGCAGTTTGTCTGATGGTACCAGATATTTTTATCAGAGAGATAATAATCACTCTTTTAGAAGAACAGAGGGATACAGTTGCCCATGATCTTGCCTTCTGAAGCATAAGGATTATGTAACATACATAAGAAAACATTTTTATTACTGCTCTTACTATCTGTTTTACCTTTGTTAGTACCCTTCTAAATCTTTCTGAACCTTAAAAGTGATTTTTCTTCCATCAGTAACACAGGTCTATCACTTGCACAAAGAAAATATTTTCTAGTATCAATGAAACAATTTTAATTTATGTTTGGTGCTGTGCTATGAACAAAAGTTGCAATGAGCTGCACAACAGTATGTTCATATGTCTCTAGGAGCTATGTCTACAGCAGCTCGCTATCCTACCAAACAGTTTGCATCATATTAGCCCATTGTATGAGGTCCCACAGGAGTTCTTCAGCCTTTCCTAAAATTCACCTAAATTATCTTGTCTTAAATTTACCATCTCTCCATAATTAGTTGATTAATAAGTACATTACTCAAAATACTTTTATTATAGATGCTGAAGGTTTTGCACAATGAATATCAATCTCCTATTTCTATTTGTTTTTTATTCTCCCAGACACTTTTCAATTGACATGGAAGTTTAGCAGTAACATATTTCTTGAATTATTTCTTGTGAGAACCTTTCTTGAAAAATCCAAATACTCTGACTGTTTTTTGTTCACCTTCTCAGTGAGTCACACAAAAATGCAGAAACCTCATTGTGTCTCACATATGTTCTCTGAGGGATTTACACTTCCACACTCACTGGTTACCTCATACAAAAATATGTCTCAGTGCTTTCACTATTGTTACTCATGTTTTTTGACCACCCCCTTCTTAAGCTGAACAAATACAATGCCATTTGGCTTTCCTGCTGCTGCTCTGTTATTTGGTTTCGCACCTCCTTCAGCACTGAAAACACAAACAGTTCCTCACTTTGCATAAAAAGTAGGTGTTTAATTTTACACTAACACAAATGAATCATTCACGAGTGATTACAGAGCCTCTTCCCTTCTCGACTGTTATATTTAGATTCTTAGAGGATAATAGCCTGACTGATTAACGTTTTGGCTTTTACAAAAGGAATAACTGGAAGGTTTTTTATTCTAGTGGAGTTTTGCAAAAGAATCCTAAGAAAAATTATCATAAAATATTTTTTGTTATTTATAAGTTAAATAGTCCCTTCTGTTTATTGCTTTACAAACACACAAACAAAAATATACATGTCTTGAGGAAATTAAAGTGGCTACGTTTTCTGTCTAGGGTGCCCAGAATTCAGTAGTCTGATTTCTATGAGAGTTAGGTATTATTGGTGTCTATGAAATGAGTTTCAGGGACAATATACTGAAATTAAGATGTTCTTTTCTAGAAATAAACTTTTTCAGGCACAGTTATATACTTAAATATTTGTGTACATTTTATTACAGATTATTCAATTCAAATGGCTGGGAAGTAAGATCTGTGATGATTACAGAGGGATAAAGTTAGTTGCTACTAACAAAGTTCTCTATCCACTTCCCATCTTTTCTAAGGAGATCTCCAGTAAAAGAGACCTCCAGTAAACCAAGCTAAAACACACAAGGCATTATAAAATTGACAGTTCCCCTGTTTTATATAAAACACAGGACAAATACAGTAGTAATTTTATTTTTTCATTTTTGAGATTGCATTTCCACAATCTTATTGGAGCATAACTTCAATGCTGAAATATTCTGACTGGTATCCAAAGTTTAAGGCATTTGGGGAAGAGGAATTTTGTTTTTTTAAGAGTGGGACCTTCTATTTTTCTTATTAAGTTACAAAATTCATTCTCCCCACCTCCAGGAACTAGTTTTCTTATCCCCAAACCTCAGCAGACTTCTACACACGATGTTGCAATAATGATCATACCATAGATTTGAATTACAGTCTGTGATTTCGACTCGTTGTAGAAATCTGCTTCTGCTTTCCTAGCCTGTATGATAAAATTCCAGTAAGTCATAAAAGGGAAAAAAGACTCAAATAAGAAAGTAATATGGAGATATTTTGATGGGAATCTACCTAACAAGTAAAATTTTTGCTATCGTGGCTTTTTTCCTTTAAGAAATTCCTGTCAGCCACCTAAAAGTCCAAGCTTTGGCAGTCAGAGTTTTCACGCTATACTCCACTACTTGCAAAATTCAACATTCACATGTGGCACAGCAGTGGCTCCACGTACTCTAAAACAGTCAAATCACCACAGCACAGTATGGAAGTATTGTAACTGAGCTGCATCAGCAGCTTGCTTCCTATAACCTGATTCTACAGGTCGGCATCTCCCAGAGAGGAGTCGGTGCTTGGTACCAGTCAGTGCCTTCATGAAGCTCTGCTCACTGCATGCCTGCATCACTGAACCTCAAAGCACAGGAACTAAGAGGCAGTGGAAGAAATACTTGTGATATGGCCCTCTCAGAGGTAAACCAAAACTCATTTCTAAAACTGCATCAGTATCTAAATTATTGGGCATTTGGGGCTTTTTTTGATTTATCTAATACTTCTTTTGAAATCTACTGCTGCGAACATAATTTTGCTGTAGTATCTCTTCAAGAAGAAGTGAATCTCTTTTATGATGACATTGGGGTAAACTTTGTAGGACCTATTCAAAATATATAAATTAAACCAGAGAATGACTTGCCAAATAAGTATGTATTTTATTATTTCCACAACTCCCATGAATCAGTATTTCAGCCTAGCTTTTATACAAAAAAATCCAAGCAATAGCACATGAATTTACACTTTCAATTATTACAACTTGAAATACAGGAATGACCCCAGAGGTTTTTTCCTCAGTGTATCAATCCATATCTTGTAAGTTTGTTCAGTTAAACATAAATTTAATAGGCCTCAATAACCAAATGAAAAACCACAGTTTTACTGCCATTTCTGGACTCCTTCCTTCTGCAGTGAAGTCCTTCCCCAGCCGATTTCCATGACCTCAGTTCTCCATGAGACATACTAGTTGGCATAATGAACAACAAAGCTTCAGTTATGCTGGAGAAAAAAAGCTACTTAAAATAGAAAGAAACCAAAACACTAATATTTTTCCTGCTTGCAGCATGGGAGGGATTCTCTGGTAGAAGTGGTCAAAATCTGTAGAGCTTGGACTGGTTACATGTTGCTAAATGAACCCTTCCCAAGGCACTGCAGGGATGCAATCAAACAAAAGTCAACTAATCAGGTCAAAGAGCAAACTATCTATCCATGCACTGATCCTGTTCATCAGTAGTTATCACCAAATCCAAATGATCACAACTTCTGATATTCAGAAGGATTTGGAGATCTGCTCCCTTCCCTCCTCATGCCTTCCTGTCCCTCCATCTAGTACGTTTCTCCGCAGTCTCAGGTGGCACCAAACCTGCTACAAGTCTTCCAAGGATGAGAACAAAACCCTAAACTGACGCTCATTTCCATAAAGACAGCAATCAAAAGGAAAACTTTCTATCTGTATACCTAACCAATGTAAAATGAGTCTTTACAATAGAAATAATACCTATTGGGGCGGGGCGGGGGGAGGAATTTTGACACCAAGCATAAAACTATCAGAGAATCTCACGCAATTGCTTCATACAATCCAGCTACAACCCTGAGGCAGAAGGGCAGCTGACAAAAACATTGGAGCCAAGCATAAAGTTGTGAGGGATGAGCAAAGTTCCAAAAATATCTATGAATCTGGTCTTTCCAACATCTTACACAAAGTAATTTCTGGTGTGCTGTAACTGTTGAACGCAAACTCGTCCATACAGCTGGACAGGTCAGTTCTGTGTTCTTAAACTACTGTCTGGAAAGTAACAGATTTTCACTTCTTTCTCTAGGCATACACAAAATCTCTTTTTTTCAAATGGGAAACATACAAAATGGGATTGTTACATAAAATGCTTATGTTTTGTCAATTTTAGCATTTTTCTTTGAAACAAATACAAGACACACCCTTTAATTCCCTTTGAGCATGTATGGGAATGTCCCCACCTCCTCCCTTACATCCAGTCTTAATCCAGACACACTCTTGAAAGCAAAGTGACAAAGACAGCTAATGACAACTTTGAAATACGTCTCAGAAAGTTGAGATTCATTCGTTTGCAAAAAAAAAAAAAAAAAAAAGAAATGTTCATAAAAATAGATGAACCACTTTTCATAGCATGAATATTTTTGAGATACCTCATGATGAAAATTAACTGTGCTAAAGAAATGCACAGCAAACCAGACAGCAATCAAGGAGCAGATGTGCTATGAGTTTTATGAAATACTAAGCAGCAGTTAAGTGATATAATCTGGTGAAGATCAGCAAAACAGAAGTTCTGAAGACAAACTCGTGTTCCCAGTAGCTTTGTACATCTGAGTTTCATTTTAAAGTTTAAAATCCCATCAAAAGGGCAGAAAGCAAAAAGGATGCCAAGACAGGATGTCCTCTTGAATAGATTATAAGGGAACTGTAGAGGAGAGGAGAGATCCACTGACCTCTGCAGGAACCTTGTATGATTAATATAAACACCAGATTATTCCTATCATGTGAAGAGGCACCCAAAACTTATGCATGCAACACAGAACTCTGAGTATTCCTCCCAACATTTTAGCTCTCCCCAAACTGCACGTCTGGGCACAACACTCACAACCACTCACTGATGTCAGACCAACACTGGCACAGCACGGAAGGCCGTGTCCTAACAAACAAAGAAGAGGGCAAAAAATCTGGAGGACCTAAACATGCCAACAGAGTGCTGTTGAGAGTTGTTTAAAAGCTAAAATGTGGTCTTTATGTCTCAAAACAATATGTGGCTTGGCCAGCAGAATAAATTACACAAGATCTTCAGAGTTTAGCAGGTAAAGGGGAACCTAATTGCAGCCTTCCAGAAACTGCAAGAAGGTCATCAAGAAGACAAGAGCCAGGATCTTAACATTGATCGATGCCTGGAGGGGGGATTCAGGACAATGGGTACAAGCTGAAACTCAAGAGTTTTAGAGTGTACAACAGGAAAATCTTTTTCATCCTGAGGTTAAAAACTTGGAAGTTTTTCAAGACTGGACTACATAAAAGCCCTAAGCCACTTGGTCTGGCTTTATGGATGATCTTGTTTTGAGCAGGAGGATGAATGAGGGACATCCTGGATTGCCTTCCAAAATGAATTTTCCTGTAATCCTAACATCCTAAGTTATTAAATGTTAGGCTAGAGAAATGGC
Source organism: Rhadina sibilatrix (assembly GCA_013400275.1). Taxonomy (NCBI): domain Eukaryota; kingdom Metazoa; phylum Chordata; class Aves; order Passeriformes; family Phylloscopidae; genus Rhadina; species Rhadina sibilatrix. The sequence goes on along the minus strand of VWYO01028659.1, from coordinate 484,781 downwards.
TAAATAATTAAATATTAATTACGGAGGAATTAATGCAGAAAGCAAGAACTTGTAGCTCTAGTATTGCTTAGCATTAGCCACTGCTAATGCTTTCAGACTTTCTACACCACTTACTACAGAACAAGCGTCTTGATAAAGCATTACTTGGCATATATTAAAAGCTCAAAAGAAAATGGTAACAAATCTTAGTCAATAAGCCATAAATTAAATTGTCTCCCAGTAGATCTTGGCATGTTACAGTACATTTCCATTCAGTAGGCCTTAACTGGCAGATTGTAATGATTCATATTACATTAGTAATTCATGAAATAGTACAATATACATAATCCTAAAACTATGTTCAGACATAGTGGAGAGGGGCAGCTCCAAGAAGTTGACTATTCTTCTCCATTCCTCACCTCCAGCTAAAACAAACAGCAGCCCACCCTGTACTTTACTAACACAGTCCAACAAGTAATGAAACACAGTGCAGATAGTTTCACCATGACTTCTCTGTGCTTCTAGTTTCACTTTTCCTAATGGGAAAGGAAACAGATGGTACAGGAAAATTATCTCTATCATTTCTGGCCAGAGAAAGGATCCTCACTACCTACTAAGGATTTAGGTGGCCATACACGATGTGCTCCAAAACAACCTGATGAGCTGGAGAAATGAGAAGTGAACTTTTAAAGTGCTATGGGTTTCCAGAATCAGCTCTGGACATCTCTGATTAAACCCTTTCCTTAAAGGCTGAAGATTTAACATTGTCAGGCTCCAGCAGTGTCCTTGAATTTGTGTTTGCAGTAGACCTGCAGGCTTACACTGGTAACTGAAACACCTAATATCTAACTTAGCAGCTGTAGGTGCTCTACAAGCCAATATGCTTTTAAATCCAGGGATTATATGCAATGCTATATATTTCTGAATGTCTAGGTATGCAGTGATACGCATACCTAGATACACACATGCACATAAATATTTGCAATTAATTCTCCTAGGAATTTTTAGTTTCCTGTCAGCGGTTGATTTGCCAGACCTAGGTAGTTCCACTAGAACTTGGAGAATAGATAGCTAAAAAATGGTATTTACGATCTATTAAATCAAAATTATACTGACAATCTATTTACATCATCATTTTATTTGCAGTATTCCTTCTGGTGCAGTGAAATGGTAAGGAAATAATCCTTTTTTGTAGTTTTTCAACACTGATTTTGCAGAAATATTTTCCATTTGCTAAGCAAATTGTGTTACAGGGCTTTCTTAAATAAAGCACTGTACTGTTCAAACGATAAAATTCCGGCGCCATGGGTTGTTATTTATATCAGCAATGTTAAATATGCCATAAAGGTTCAGAAAGGTACAGAAACATACCTCTGCCATATTATCTATTAAACATACAGAAAAATATGAAAGTACAATTTCCTCAATCGGAACAGAAGGCTTACTGCTGAAGTTAACAAAGAACATCTGGTTTTGATTTGAGGTGCATTGAAGTGTTCATTAAAGTGTCCTTGTTGGTAATTTTTAGCCTTTTTCTTTTTCTTTTTTTCTTCTTTTTTCTTTTTTTTTTTTTTTTTTTTTTTTTTTTTTTTTTTTTTTTTTTTTTTTTTTTTGCTTCCTTCACAATAGTTTGTGTCCTAACTGTGGCAATTACAGCGTGCTACTAAAAACAGTCTTTGTCATTGTCCCATTTCCCTTTGAAAAATTGCAGAAGAAACATGAAAGAACCAAATGCAGATCTCATCTGATTTCAGTGTAAGAGCAGCTTCCACAGCTCACCTTGTTCATACTTCCTAGGGGTGTTTATTTTCTGCAATTATTCATCTAGGCTTCACTGAACTTGAATACTAATAAATTTTAAGAAGTGAAACAAGAAGCCTTCATGCTGTCTGCAGGGAGGCCTCAGAAAACTCTGCATTGAGAGTCATTAGTATCAGCACCAAAGGTGCTAATTCTTTGTTACTTGTCACAGAAAGCCAAATCAGGTGAAAAACATAGGAAAAAAACCAAAACCTTTGTACATTTTCACTGAACACATGAACATCCTTACATGATCAGTCTAAAGTAAAGGGGTTTAATATAAACTGTAAATACTTTCTTTAGATTTGTGTTGTGGTCCTCTATAAAGTTGTTAGATGCATTTTATAGAAATCTTAGCTTTAAAAATTTAACTTTAGTAGTTTATAACTAAATTTGGGGGAAATATCAATTATTTAATTACACAAAACGATATTTATATTTATAAATATGTGCATATTTCTAGTCACAGTTCAAATTTAAGAAAACTTCTGTGCTTTAAGCTGAATTTCTGTCTCAGTGCTTGAGGTCAAGAAAATTCAGCAACATACTGGTACTGCAACCTTAGTAAATTAACATTGGTATGGTTAACAAAACCACAAGGATTCATAACACTTGACAGGCAAATAAAAAGACAAGATTGCTTCCAAGCACCCATAGATCTGGAGTTAGACTGAAATCTCTCTGAAACATGCAGCAAAAATTCACAGGATGTAAATGTGGACTTTAAACACACATAGGATGCACATGCTTACTTACATACTGAAACTAAAGTATTTTAATAGTCACACAGAAGTGGCTCTGCCAGTAGGCACAATACAAACATTCTCTGAGCAACGGGGATTATAAAAACACTTACAAGCCTTGCAGCCTGACAGGGAAAGGTTAGCAAAAAAGTTGCAGAAGAAATGGCTTACTTCCAAATCAGCTTACTTCCCAGCCTGGCTGGCAGAAGCCTAGAAATCTTAAGTGTACACGCTTTAACTAGTAGGTGACCAAGTTCCACAACAAACTGATAGCTTCCCAATATCAAGCTGATATAAAATACCGAGCAAAAAGTGTTCAGCCATTTTATCATAGGAAATAAAGCAATTCTACCCATATTCAAAATAAATATAATTTTTTTAAGTTGACCAATACATTAGGAGTGTGAAATTAATTTCAGAGCAGAAATTATTAACTTACTATGAATCTCATTAAAAAAATAGTTAACACTGGAAAACGCAGCTAATGGGAGAGACTTGACAACATATTACATTTTAGCAAGTCAGTCCTATGGACCAATCTGTTCACACTTGGCATGCTTTGAGGAATTCTGAGGGCTGTCTCATAAAATTAGGTCAGGAATGGGTTTTATCTTCTTTTTAATGATCTCTTCCTTCCCCTCATTCTCTGTCTTGTGTTTACAAAGGACAGAGAAAGAAGTTAATTCAAATATAGGGAAAGTTGAGTAGCTGAGAGAGAAAATAAGTTCTGTGGCTGAGAAAAGCATGAAGAACAGGCAGATCAGTGAGCAGAGGAAGGAAGAAAGCTAAGGATTAGTAAGGACAAGAGGTGGGGATGCAGAGCTGTAAGGGGCAATGCAGGGCCAGGGGTTGAAGAATGAAAGAACAAGAGGTGGGAACCCCCCAGGAATGAACACTGGAACTGACCATGAGAAAGAAGAGTGATCAGGAGGATCCACTCAGGAAGAGACATCAGTATTCACAGAAGGACAGTGCTGAGACTGCTTGATGGAGTATGAAACAACAGGAATGCCCAGGGGATCAACTGCTGCCCTCCCAAGCAGATGCTGCCCGCAGGTGGCCTGTGGGCAGCTTGGCACAAGCATCTTCCTGGCCAGCCTGGTGATACAGCTCAACACACTGAGGACAGGCAGGGGGCAACCCTTTGAAAAGCTTTCCTAAAAGCAAATCAACATAACCCAACAGTCACGGAAGAAAAGCAAACAAATGCATAAGGAAGGAATAGGAAGTAATATGGGCACGTGGCTAAAGTAAGAAAGAGCTATTTTTGCAGATTCTGTGTGTGCTCACTAAAGCCGGGGTAAGAGACGTTTATGTAGGGTCGAAGCAACACCTAGAAAAAATGACTTCTGCATGAGAATAAGCCAATTTTATCAAAAATTTTGCTAAGAACAAAAGATAACTCACCCTATGCAAAATTTTTCCTAATACCTTACATTCATGCCACCTCCAGTCTTATCTTTTGATTTCAGTTTACTTGGCTTGACATCATCTGTAATATCCAAAAATATTACCCAACAGCAACCATCCAGAAAACTCAATTCTTCACAGCTCTTTGAAAGCTCTTACCCACAACAATATCCCCATTTTTCCATGTACCTCTTACTCTAGAACTCATTTAGCAGCAAAGATTATTGTATAATAATTTAGCATTGTTCACTGCAAACACTTTAACTGAGTTGAGTACCTGAGAAAACGTCATTGTTAAAGGAGCCCCTGAACAAACTTAGTTTCCTGTTTCCCTAATAATGAAAGCCATGGTAGTTGTGGACATTAAGCACATCAGAGAAGCAAGACTGGGATTAAATAACTGTCTCTAAATACCAGCAATCACATTTTTATGTGTTTTTAAAACAATAAAGATAACTTAAGTGTATTTAAATTAGCTCTTATTTCCTACAAATTCTACATAGTCCAAATATTTCATTCCTATCTTATATGTGATCCATGGCACAGTGCTGTCTGCCTAAACACTCCCATTTACTACAAACAGAATAATTTGTTTAGCTATATAATCAGCAGAGAGGCAGCACACAATAAAATAAAGCATTCCAGCTTTAAAATGAATAAAAATTGATTGTGTCCCTATAAAAACTAAATTGGCAGAGTGTTAATTGCATTTCACATAAACATCTGTAGCAGTCGGTGACTTGTTACTGTGCTGTAATGCAATACAGGACACTTAGGAATAAATGCATCCTCTAGATGAGTTCATAGAGATTTTCTAAAAGCGCCTGATGAGATTGTAAAAATCTGATTAGTCACAACTGCTAATGACACTTAAAACAAAGGGAAATCTTGAAATAAAATTATTTTGCTTTTCTTTTCTCTTGATAAATTATATGCAAATTACCTTTGATTGAAAAATGCCTGCCTTGAAGGGAAATTCATGCTAATGATGGAAAGGTCATCAGACAATAAAAGTATTTGCCAAAGAAATCTGCAGGCACTTGAATAATATGCTGGAATAAGAAAATATACACATTTCTCTTATTATTTGTTGTTATAATGCATGAAACACTCTCCAGGGAGGAAAGCAGACTGGTTTGCTTCCCTGGAGACCTCAAAGTAAAGACTCAGTTCTCAAAAGCTGCAAACACATGTTTAGCTGTACACCACCTCAACCTCAACCACATCAGTTGCATGCAAATGCATATCTGCAAGAACATGGTCTAAGAAAGCTGTGATATGGAACAAAATCAAAACCAAAAGTTTATGCCAGAGCTGATGACAAACCAAAATAAATAAATAAATAAATAAATAAATAAATAAATAAATAATGTCTAGAAATTACCAGAATAAAATAAATGTCCTTCCAATTCTTCCACTAAATATTCAGTAAAAAGGGAATGGTAATATAGCTACAGGACCCTGAAAAAATACATAAGTTTTAACCATTTCAAATGCATACTGAGTGATTTTGCTCCAGGTGTGGTAAAGTTCTACTGTATTGAACATTTATTTCAACAACAGTGGTAAAATACAAAATCAAGTGAAATAAAAAAAAAATTTGAAATTCAAGATTCTCACTGAAAATTTTTAGAATTGCCTAAATGTCAGGTCAGAAAATTGAGCCTATTTTTTAAATTTCTTCTAATTTTCATCAACTAAAGTTATACTTAATATGTTAAACAAGTACAACATCTAAACAAGAAGCTGCACATTTATGAGAAAGCCACTACTGGATAAGTTGCAGCTATGGAAAAATGGTTTTGGAGTAGATTACAAATCAAACCTAAGCAATATGTGTAAAAAAAGTGTTTATCTTGTTGTGACATGCAAAGTAATCCTCCTCAGCAGGTGAATCTTGCAAAGAGCAACACAGACAATCAAGCTGATGAAACGTGAGCTATCAGGAATTGCTCAAAGAACTGAGCTTGGTGGGTCTATGGTTGGTAGATCCAGAAATAAAATTGAAATTGAGAAGAAGAATGTGATTTCTGTCATTACTGAATCCCAAATGCAGTGAATTGCCCTCTGTGAAATGGGAATGGAGCAAACGCCACCATCATGTTAGAGAACTGTCCCAGTAGTACAATGGAAATGAAGACGTTTAACTCTGCTTTAGAGACAGTGATGAACAGAAACAATCTGCTGAATTTCTCATCCATGCTTCTATCAAGATTCTTCATTTTACAGTCAGCAGATTTAAAATGCTATGATGGTGTGTAATGTAGTAAAGAAAAAGTCCATTAAAAGTTTTTAAAGGGTTATTTTATTCTTATTCACAGGTCAATAATAATTAGTCTCACATGGACCTCAAATACGTATACATATACATACACGTACACATCATATACATATAAGAAATGTTCTTTCTAGATAAATGGTAAAGAAAGTATTGATAACAAGATTAGGAATTGTCTTGTATCATTTTTAGCACTACCACCTTATCTACTCTATCAGCCAAGAATGGACTTTATCTTCCTTGAATTTCTATATAACAGAGTAGTCCCATTCCTGATAAGTGTCTCTAAAGAAAAACTCTTTTGTAACTAAAAAAAGTAAGCCCCAGTTTCAAGCACCGATTTTGGAAGAACAAACTCATGAAAATTTAGCAAAATAAGTAATCTTCAATCCTTGAATGGAACATAGAGGAGTTCTAAATTTAATAAACATGTTTTCACTTCACTCCCACATGAACTGTATTTTTTCAAATGACCAAGGCTTGTGTCTAACCTCACAACATACTGTGTGTTCCCAGCTCAAATAGATTATAATAATGTGTTGTAAAGTCACTTGGTTTGAACTGTGGCTGGTGCAGTACCCTTCAATAAATAAAAAATGAATGGACATATGGAACCACTAGAATTCACTCTATTCATCCCTTAATGGAGGCTCCTAAATCACAAATCATAAGTTTAGCCTGTTGGTAGCTGCACTGATTATAATGAGACCATTTACTCTTGAGGTTAATGCTTAAGCTGACTCAGATTCTTAAAGCAATCAGATAAGGCTGGCCAAGGCATGGTGCTAGACAGAAGTGGATGTTCAAAGGATTTCCCTGCAGTGAAGCGAAATAGAAAGGCAAGCAGAAGGGTTTTACTTGGGCTGCCAAGTAATCCATATTGCCAGGAGAGTCCAGTTTGCTAAAGGTGACATCCCTCAGCTGCTTTGGGACTCAGAGGCAAGGCAGGTCAACCCTATGGAGCCCAGGGACTCTTCTTTCCCTTCTTACTGGGAAATCACATTCCTTGTCTTTTTGATTCTCCTGAGTATGCAATAGACCCCAGACAGGTTTTTATCCCCAGGGATTTTAGTATGGGGCTCCTACAGTGAAGAAGTCTGTCCACCTCTGGTTTAAAATTTGGAGCCCTGTTGAATGAAATGAACTTAAATATTAAGTATTCACAGTTCAGCCAATTCTACATTCTCACAACCTAACTGCGATGGATTCAACTTGGTTACTTCCTCAAAGATATTGGGAAATATAGGACACACTGAATTTGTGCTCTCCTCCTTCACTGATATTGCCCCAGCTGCAGCATACAGCCAGGAAGATATGGAGCAAGCACTCGAGCCATCTCACACAGTAAAGCTCTTCCCTGAAATCTCAGCAAAATGTCTCGTATTTTATTTAAATTACTGATTGGAAAGCAAGACAGAATATACAATGGGCTCCTTCCAATTAATATTACTGTTTTCTGTGCATTTCTTCTAAATAAGTAAATTCGGTTAAAGACATTATAGAATTACCAATTGCATCCATCTTGGTAAGGGAATTTTTCCAGGGGGCATGGGTGGGTAATCCCTTGAACTTGTAAGTTCTACTGCAAAAATGAAATACTAATGCTTTTAGCATATGAATATAGGGGATTAGATATATGTCTACGTTTCTTTCTCTGACATAATAAAAGCTAATATTTTTACAGCAGCTACAAAAGGAAGATTACTAGAAAGCAGCTCTGACAAGTATACTTTTTGCAAAAAGGAAGAGAAGAAAGACGGTTCATTCTCCATGCACTAACTGGAGTGGTTTGCTCTGATACATGGCAAAGTATTTTTCAGACTAAGTTATTTAAAAAACAGTAAAGGCACCCTTCTGCCAGATGAAAAATGTTTCTACATTTTCTGATAAGAGATAGCTTTTGTCCTTTAAAATCTGTTATGCAGACAACCTGTAAAATGCCTTTCCGAGATTGAGTGTTGTAGCAGTCTGGTATGACTACTTACTGAAATACTTTCAGTGCATCATAAAATTAAATTATGTGTTCCAGCTCATTGGCTTCTAATTTAGATAAAACAGTAAGATCTGAATTCATAAGGCTGGTTGGTCTGTAAGGGGGCCCCAGTAAGGGACTGCATATTAGGCTATTAAGACTTTAATTTTAGCTGGGCTGTAGTCATGTCATGTACTTGAAGTGAAAACATGATTAAACATTTTGAAAAAAAAAAAATGATCAATGGGATGCTTAAATGAGCATTTATGGGGAAAGCATTTAGACCTGGCATTTATGCAGACTGTAAACAATTTCTAATTACATCCACAATGTCTTCTCTATGAATAGATCATGCTTTCTTCCTTTTATAGATGAGCATTTAGATAAGAGGGACCCAATTGGTCAGGGGTTAAATGTAATTTCAAATAAGCATCAGATTCAAACTGAAAGATACAGTTAATTGCTTCTCCCTTGTATGTAACTGAATCATCATCTTCTCCTCTGGAAGGAATAAATCTGAACATATCTCTTCCATGGCAGCAATTTTCCATTTTGTACAACCATTCTCTCATCTCTGTTACATTTTAAATAAGTTCAGTGAGTGAAGAGTCTACCACAGAGAGTTCATTTTTACAGAGTGTTAGTTCAGCTGCAACTTCTCCTGAATGATTTAATATATATAGCTATTATGTAACTCAGATTGTCTTCCTATGTTTTAATTTATTCAGTCATTTCCTTTTTAAAACATGTGCTATAAGGTACAGCATACCTCCTAGTTGTTATTTTGAAAGCTTTCAATTTATTAGTTAGATTTCAGACACTTAAATATTTAGTTATAAAAATGTAAAGACTGAGACCTGTTGGAAACCACTGTTTCCATATTTTATTCCTGTCTTGCAAGGGCTTTTGTCCCAAGGCGAATGTGGTAACGATGTAGATTTGATTTGGATAAGCCCTCGAGAAGGTATTTTTTTCCAGAAACACACACTGAGAAGTTTGTTGCGAGAAAAAGTTATGAGAATACGAGCAAGCCACCAAGGATTAGAGGAAGGAAACTTGGAGCTACATCTCTTCTGGTGTTCAAGTATGAAGTCGTCCAACTCATTACTTATCTCATTCAACCTTGACATTCATTTATATGGAAGACAAGGCTAGAAATGACTTTAGCAGGCATGCTGAGTCTCTTCCTGAAAGGAATATAGTCAGGAAGAAAATACAGTAGTCATTCTAGAGCAACTTGCAGGAGGAATGTAGTCTCTGTTAGGTGCTTATCTCAAGACATTAATTATTTGTTTCCCCTAATAAACATCTTATTACACTAGTTACTATCTTTAAGCTCAAGATTGACAAGGAGGTCTTGCATAGCAAAGATTTAGCTACTGTCTCATGGTGCTGCAGACCAGATGCACAAAAAACCTGGTCTCACACAGAGTTGTTTTAATATTTGTGTAGCAGCCAGGCAGGCGAGTTTCCTGTATAAAAAGAACATTTGAACTTTAGGCGTCAACAGTAGAAGAATTCATGTTCTTTAATTAGGTCACTGATCCCTCTAAATTTCTATGTCTTGACTAGACATAGAAACATTTTCTGTTCCTCAAGACAGTCAGCCTGTCCCCTCTGGTTCATCTGACAGAGGATGGTTAAAACTGTCTTCCAGGCACATTCATCTAAATCCCCTAGACATTGTTATCTACATAACACATGGAGTGTTTATAAAGGAAGACAAAATCCTATAAAATAAAATCAATCATGTTGTACATTAATTTTCAGGGAGGTACATAATGAAACATGGCACTTTGCAAGTGGGAATACGGCCCACAAATATCTGGATATGGTATAATCAGTTGTAATTAAGATTTACTGTTGCAGATGAACTTTAAAAGTCTATTGGTTTATTAGCACAGTTTAATATAACAAAAAGGGAAATAAACATTAAAACATTTCAAAATTTTTTGAGTTCTGCATCACTTTTGTGTTGGCTGGACCTGGTTTTTTTTTATTTTTTTTTTTCTTAATTATGAAGCCCTGCTATTAATCACTTTCCAGTGAGTAGACATCAATAAATTTCTTTCTTACTGTTAATGCTGGCTATTACATCAGTAGTTCACTTTCAGGGGCTGCTGTGGTACACACAGAAGTATTATATGAGTTCCCACCAAAACATGTAGGATACAGAAGTACCTGGTTTTTTTTTATACCATCCTTCTCCACACTCCCCATCTTACTTCTTCTGGGATCTTAAATAACTTGAAATTGCTTTCCCAAGATGTGTTATCCAAGTTATCAATCTCATAATCAGACTGTGTAGAAGATCCAAAGTTTCCTGTCAACATATATAATCTGAATTTTAAAAAGATCCCATGGAACACTACTTGTCATCTAATTTCTTTTACTCAGAGGTGTGTTTTCAACACAGCATGATGCTTAAAGGTTTACTTTGACATAACTATTTAAATTTTATATTTACATGAAAGAAAGGTTATTAAAAGTTATATGTAAAAACTTACTATGCTTTTTAATTTTGATTTTTTTCAATTCCAGAGCAAACAAAAATCCAACTTCACATAAAAAGAAAAGCCACCAACCATTTTACTGTCATTCAGGCCATGTGTTTGTCATTCTTTGCTCGGTAACATTTAAATCTGATAGACAGAGGGCAGCTTTTACAGTGCTAGGGGATAGAGATGCCTAAGTGGAAGAGAGATAAATGGAAAGTCTGCCTCATAACCTCAGTCAGATTTTAGATAATAGGAAATCCACACAGGAGACAGCTACTGAAAATTGAGCTTCATAAATTTCACCAAAGGTCTACTTTTGATCTGATAGAATTCAAAATATTAGTCTTTGAAATGCACAACAGACTAATAGACTAATCCACTACAAACTAATCACCAACTAACTGGTAGAAACTGCCATAAATATAAAAAAGGAAGAATTTGGGTCATGAAATTATCTCAAGTAAGCAAAAATGACACTTGCAAAAAAAATTGGGAGGCTCATCCCTCTGAAATCAATGGTAATCCTCTTGCTGATTTCAACAAGGTCATAGTTTCTCTCATATTTGCATTAGGTTCCAATCATTAAAAATAATTACATATTTCTTCACTCACCTAGGAATACATAGTCTGTGACTACAGCCCTAGATACCACGCTTAACTACATGTATTATGATAAACTAATAATAGGTTGTAAATAGAAAAGCAAGGTCTGCAAAAGCACTGTTTGTTCATAGGAGTATTTATAATAACACTGAAATTTTTCACTTAACACTTGGTTCATACTGAAGATCTTCCCTGTAAAACCTGAAAGCTCGCAATCAAAACTCAAGCAAAATCACTCAGCGTGACAAACTATCTGAAAATTCACCTTGGCTAGGGTTCAGAAATATCAACTACCTTAAAAATGAGTCTTGGCACTAGCAGAGTTCCCTCAATCATTTTTTTCAATCAGATACCTAGAAAAGTTAAGTATAGAAGTCCCTTTTACAAGTTTCCTTCTGGGAGATGTAATGTACTAACTTTGAGAGGGGTTTGTGACTGTAACTTTTTGTTTCTGCTGAGATGAAAAGATAATACAGAAGGAATTAAAGCAAGGGATTAGGAATAAATATTTGAAAAAATTCAATTAGCTTTTAAAACAAAATTTTCTTTAATAGATCTTTTTTCTTTCATGCAAACGAGATCCATTCTCTACTGATGATAGTTATACTGACAGTACTACTGAGAAGTTTTCTAAACATCTTCCCAGTTTACCTAAAATATATAACATATATATGTATTTATATGACATACTTATTATATATGCATGTACCAAAAGATATGTTTCACTCAAGTGTGTTTTACAAAAAAAAGCAAGTCACTGGAACAAAAAGTTTAAAACAACCACTTCATCAAGGATACTGCTGAACTGCAGCTTCTCAAAACTGAAAACTGCATTAATATTCAACTCCATGCCTCATTTTTCCTTTTGTGAACACTTGTACAAATCTTACTAATGAGAAACTCAACTCTAAGAGATGCAAAAAAGTTTTTGGCATAATATAATTTCAAAGAAGCCATCAGTAACACCCTTTTGTAACTTAAGTAGTCTTTTTAACCTGCTCATTTATTAATGTCTTTGAGTTGCTTGATGGAGTTTCAACTACCACAACTATTCCAGAAACCACTAAGTCTAACTCTTACCCCTAAGGGATCAAGAAGAGATGAAACTTCAGGCCTATTACTATTATTACCATTACTATTTTTGCATATTTAAGAAAATAAAATTATTTTGAAACCTTTCATCTCGGTTCAGATATAAGACCTTAAGGGAAGTATCTGTGATGGACCTAGTTTAAGTCCTGCATAATGCAAGCTACTTTATAAAACTAAGATTAAATAATTTAACACAAATAGCATTGCTGTTAAGGATATCCCCAGGCTTAAGAACAACAAGGCAGCAGTTTACATGACAGAAACTTGATTGCAAGTCAGAAGGGACTATAGAATTTAAACTAGTTTTTGGTAATTGTTGTTGAAGTACCTCCTGAACAATTTCAGAATTAACCATGTTACTTTTAGCATTCAGTAGCATAAACTGGATAAGGTAGAAAAGGCAGAGAACTGCACATATTTTATCACTTGTACCTACATAACTCAGTCTTTGCAATACTCAGCCTCATGTCTCAATCATGAACTCAGTATTGTACTCCTTATCACAGCCTGTCTTGCAATGTGAGCAAAGATAAATCCACTGACAGTTACCAAAGAGTTACAGCTTTTTGTCACTGTATTAGTAAATTTACTAATTTAGTGGTTAGTGTTCTTCCCTGCAGACAAGGGCAACAAATGGAGTACTTATGAAAATCCTCAAGATAAAAGGCAGGGAACTGGAGGCATCCCAGGAAGTAGGGAAAAGCATTGTTTTAATATTGTGGGTATTGAACTTATTTTGTGCATTATATAATAGGAAAATATTTGGGCCCTGGCATTTAGCTACATTAAAGAGTTTTTGCGGTTATCAAATTTTGTAGCCTAGTTTCAGCTTTTAGAAGTTGCCACAAAAGCAGTTTTCTGTTATGCACACTGCACAGGCATAAACATTATCAATTAAATAAACTGAGAGAAAATTGCTGGTCATTCAAAAGTGAGAACTTCCCTCGGGAACTGATAAAATTCTATCATGCTCTCTCAGAAGTCAAGGGGTGTATTTATGCCATAAGCATTATGCAGGAGCAATAATCATTCAAAATACAGTAATTACTTTGCATTCTTCTGTAAAGGGAAAACAAAAAGAAAACAAAAGAAAACAAAAGGAGCACACTTAGATCAATTTCCTAACCTAACCAGCCATGGTTTACATCCACAATCGGCACTCATGTTTTACTGTTTGATTTTTTTTCACTGAAATGGGCAGCCACTGTTAATTATTGCCAATTTCTAGGCAAATGCCTGCTTATTTAAAGCTATTTCCCTTGAAGCTCAGGGATAAGAGTGGCATTGAAAAATTGTTCTCATCTTGGGAGAAAGAGGTGTGTCTCAAATCCATTAGCAGGGCAGGGAGGAGTCTGCTGTAGGGACTCTCCTGGTTTGAATGCAGTGCAGGTTTGGCAGCCTTAGCAGTGGGTACTGCACAGTGATGGATGAGATCAGGAACACAGCACAGCCCCACTCCCTCATCTGATCATTCAGAAGAGCAGGTGGCACCTGCTGACAGGACCCCATGGGAGTAAAGGGGCACAGGAAAGATGGTTCACCCTCCCCAAAGCACTGTCCTTTCCAACATGTAGGAATCTAAGCAGGAAAGGCAGAAGGCCGGCATGGATGAAAAAGACAGTCTTGATTCAGCCTAAACACAGAAATGAAGAACATAGAGGGTGGAGGCAGGGAACTCATGAGGAGTATAGAGACATGGCATGAGTGTGTATGGATAAAGGTAGAAAAAGCAGCACCACTGATTATCTCTGGGAGGTCACAATGATTAGAGGAAACTCCTTAAGACGATAAAAAAGTAATCCAATATCATCATCGAGAAGAACAAGAAGACTCTGGAACAATACAGCTCAGTCAACCTAACTTCAGTCTCCAGGAAGATTATGGAATAAATCCTTTCAGAAACCGTTTTTAGGCAGAGGATGGACAAGAAGATAGAAAGGAATAGCCAGCATGGATTTAACAAGGATGACTTGTGCTTAACTGACTTGATTGCTTGCAAGATGAAACAACTGGCTCTGTGGACAAGAATCTGCAAGTCCCTCACAGTGTCCTTTCAGACAAGTACATAGAAGAAAAGGCAGGTGGAGAATTGGCTAAATATGTGGGCTTGAAGGTTGGGAGGGCAGAGCTGCAGTTCATCAGAGGGACGTTGATAAGTTGGAGAAATGGGTCTGCAGGAAACTCACGGAGTTCAACAAAGGGAAATGCCCAGTCCCCTGCAAGGACAGAACACCCCCCTGCAACAGTGCAGGCTGGGTGCAGATTTACAGAAAAGGATGAGAGAGCACTTGAACACGAATTCTGAGAAGTGAAGAAAGCCAAAGAATGTGGGGCTGTATTATCAAGAGTGCAAGCAGCAAATCATAGAATCTTCTCCCCCCTTCTATTTGGCACTTAAGAGACTGCATCTGAATTACATGTCCAGTTTTGGTCTTCCCAGTATAAGACACTGGAAAGGGCCTGACAGGAATCTATCAAGATTAGAGGGAACATTCCATATGAGAATAGGCTGAGAGAACTGGTTTTGATCAGCCTGAAGGAGAGAGTGCTATTAGGAAATCTTACTGCCTTTTTTTTTTTTTTTCCTAGTAGGAAGATAAGGAGAAGATGAAGCCTGATTCTTCTTGGAGGTGTGCAATGGCAAGGTAAGAGACAATAAACATCAGATTCAACATGAGAAATTACACACAAGAGGAAGAAAATTCACACTTAGATTAGTGCAGTTTCCAATATGCTAATCATAACATGGACTGAAGAAACCATAAAACTCATAAAACCTGAGGCTTAAGCTGTTAATGCAAGTAGTAGTCTATGGCTAGGTGAAAGCTCTAGAAAGATGGAAAGCCTATTAGGACAAAGTAGAACTTAGAGCATCAGTGTAAGATACTTCTACTGGCTGTCGATTTGTTCTTTGGACAAACTGAACACAGTTTATTGGGGATATATATGAATTTGTCAATACCAATTCTTTCCTTGTGGCAAATTTGCAATTCGTTATTGTCCCACACTGGAATTCCCTGTGATTGAATGGCATATCCTCAGGAGCATTTTACACTATATGGAGCAGGACTGGCATAGCAATCATTGATCTCATCCTATAAATGTTTTTTTACATGCATGAAGATGAGTCTTTCCTTATAGTTCATCAAACATAAATTATATAGTGAAAGAAAGAATTTTCAGTAGGAACATCAAAATATGACAATTGGCTGTGCAACCAGACGTTTCTATTTAACACATCTGATGTAAGGAAGCTATTAATTTTCTAAATGCATGGTCAAACTTCTTTGTAACACCTGACACAGCATTTTGCTAGGGTAATAAAAGAAAGCCTGACAGCTGCAATTTTCTAGAAATATGGATTAAGCCTTTCAATATGCTCTTGGGAAAGTTTTCTCTTCCATAAGCTTCTATAATTTGTTTTAAAATGGCTGATCATTCAGACCCAGAGTTCTCCCGCATCCACTCCAGCTCCAGAATATTTTTTGTCACAAATATATTTAAGGATTGGAAAAAACCAAAACTAAAACCAAAACAAAAAACAAACACAAAACAAACATTAAAAACAAACACAAACAAACAACCCCCAAAACCACAACACCCCAAAAAAACCACAACAAACAAACAAACAAAAACCAAAAAACCCACCACCCACATATAATCTCCTACATATTCTCTCTGGCACTGGTTTTAAAATTATTTTGTTTAAAACTTTCTTTCAGGTATTCATAACACCAAAGATTACAGGAAAAAAAAAATCATGGCAATAGACTCGATTACCACTTCTGCTAAAAAAAACAAAACCCAAATGATATTAACTGAAGGGGAACATTGCAGAGAAAGTATCTGGCTTTCTCTTCTGAGAACGAGACGCACTGGTGCCTTGTGCTGTCTGGTGACAGGAACTAAATATATTATCTGCATTCTCCAAGACATTCCACTTTGAACTTAACATGCCAGTAGTCATGGTACTAGTGAATGGACAGCTGCCATGAGGAAGGCATTTAATGTTCGAAACAAAGATTAATAGAGCAACCACAGTTAAATATAAATTAAATAGGAGAAATACATGTGGCAACTACCTTTATATTTATAATTTAAAAATAATGATTCTAAAATTTGCATTGTTTAAAGAAGCCTTCACGTTACAAGATAATAGATTCTTGCTACTATTAAAATTGCATCATGTACACCTCTCTTCGTGTAGTATCATTTGAACACAGCAGCATCAGCACATGACTAAAAGTAAGACTACTAACTTTGTCCTATCTTAAAAAAAGCTAAAGAACAAATATAAAATTTGCTTTATTTATCCTGCGATTTTCTTAATTTGCCTCTCAGTGCTGCTTTGTATTAAACTACTCAATACACTAAAAAACTACTAAATATATTCCACAATTTGGGTTATCACAAAATATCTCACTATATTCTGACCAGAAGAGAACAAAGTTATTTGAAAATATTGAATAGTGTCACTTAAATATGTGCCTAGCATTTTAAAATCTCAATGTCTGTTATAGAAAATAATTGCTCTAGAATTTAAATAGCTCCAAAGCATACCTTTTTTCATAAACTGTATAACAACCATGATAAAAAGTGTGTGCACTCACAAAGTGGAAGAAGTCACACAGAAAAATATCCCTCAAGAGAAATTACTGCACTTACAGAATATAGGAGAAAGTTCTGTATCAAATTCACAGCTTTAGCTCTGCAAACACAACTCCCATTCCCTCCATGGGGACAGATAATATAGTGTTCAAATATAGACTTCAGATCTTTATCACTTCAAAAACATACGGGTCAGTCTCCGTGTGTTTTGTATTTGCCCACTGAAATAGAGTTGCTGTGAGCACTTACACAGGGATCTTCATAGGAATATTCTGAACTTCATCCTTTTGCTTACTGAAAGCAACAGCTTAGAGTAGTTCATTTTTCTTGCCTGGCACTCTCACTTTACTTTCAAAAGGATAAATTCAATGCTCAGGACCATAAGGCAGTGCTCATTGCAACCTCTATACATAACAGACACCATAACTAGCTCAAATTATTTAGACTAATATGATGAGCAGGAAAATGTTACTATCCCATTTTGCAGACAAAGAATAGGCAGAGACAAACTACTCGGCATCACAGTCATACAAGCAGTTTGCAGGACAGCCATGGAGAGGATTCCTTTCCCAAAGTCAGATCACTGTCTCAATGTCAAAACCCTCCTTACTACCAGAACATTACATCCAATTACAAAAAGAGATCTCAAAGCAGAGAAGTTTCATTCCCTCCTTACTGAGTCTGAGATGTTTGAAAAGTATCAGCAGAGCAACCATGTAACCTCTAGTGAGGGTCCGGGCTAGCACAAAGATCTCAGATTAAACACATCAGATGTTACAGTTAATCTAGCCCTCCAATTTTGACAGATTCAGAACTGAGAGAAATAACAAAGTTTTAAAACTCCTTTACGAACAGTAAAATGAAAGATAGTGCTGGGTTAAGAGAATGTCTGATTCAGAAGCCCAGCTCCTGGACGCCACATGGTCAGCTTGTTTATGATCCCAATGATGCTTGTTTAGCGTCCCTCCAAGAGCCTCTACAGCTCTGCTAACACCACCGTCACACACTTCATCACAGTCATGTTTATTTTTCTTGGCAGACCTACACAGGTCCTGTGCAACACTTCCTATCACTTAATTTACTCAAATGTTACTTTTATACCTGCAAATTACTCACAGAAAACAAATGTTAAAGCACAAAACACATTGGGTTTGTCAGCACCACTTGTTTCTGACAATCCTCTTTGACTTATAAATGTAACTCTCGCAATTTCTCAGCAGGGTGCAAGGCTTACAGGCAGAATAATAATGTCCTCTAAACTAGTATCTCGCAAGGATTTGGTATTAAAGATACTTAAGCACTAAACATTTGCCAAGCAACTCTGTAAAAAGAAAAATACTAAGACAAGAACTCCATGACAGTAAATGCCATATGCAATAAAAAACGAGGCAAGAGTTTGCCTCCTCTCTAAGTAACAGCAGTAACAACAACATAAAATCTCCCACTGAGTTCGTTTGACACAAACTATCCACAACTGCTCAGCAAAACCGAGAAGGACAGGACTTCTATTTGTAGCAGCTGTCTCTAATGCTGAACGCCCTGCGAACATTTCCCAGCGAATAATGTTTTCCTACTTAGCCACTGACAATGAGAAACTAGAGCAGCACAAAACATCAGTGGTTGAATAAGATGTGCATAGGGAAAAAAAAAAAAAAAAAAAAGTCCTCAAAAAGAGCACTGGCTTTTCAGCAAAACCAGCTGAGATCCACAGTTTATTATTAGCACAAGCTGACAGTCAATGGGAGTAAAGCCAAAGGTGTACCAGCGCTTAAGTAAAGGAGTCAGGATGACCTAAACAGCATCAGTGTAAATCTGGCATTAGTGTGAAGTAAGCAAATAGTCAAAATGCTCATCAGCAGAAGTACATAATTGATAACTCTCAGAGTCATGCTGGAAAAAATATTTAACATCCATTTTTATTTTCATAGCAGGTAATAAAAGACTGGAGAGCTCAGAGGCACAAATAATTTCTCAGGTATGTGCTGCTGTGATCCTTGGTCAACTGAAATAAAGGACTGTTCTGTGCCAGTAAAACATGAGAACAAAGATGAGAAGTCAAAGGCTGAGAAAGGCAGGTAAGTAGAGGAGTACTTTCAGCTGGAAGTAAAAGGAAGGAGCAAATGACTTATCTTTCTTTTGTTCCCAAGCTTACTTGCCTCACTTCCCACTCAGAGTTATCTTCCACAGCATTTTATTACCCATTCCTGGATTACACTACACAGTGCAGTTTCCTCCTTCCTCCTCACCTTTGCTCACCACAACCTCCTCCTGCACAATACACTGAATGCCATAGCATGCAGGTAACAGCTCTAACACTCCAGAGGTGCTCTAAAAGGCCTGGGGATTCAGAGGTGCTGGCACGAACCTTCTCACTACACAATGACAAGCAGTCAGTACATCTTGGCATTTCAAGTACAGAGGAGTCATTACACTCTACCACCATAATGGTCCACATACAGACTGTCTAAATCTTTAATAAAGAATAGCAATTAATGCTTTCAGAATTTTAAGGTTTACAACTGCTTTCTTTCTGCTAACACTTCTTGCTCTCTTCCCACTTATATGCCAACACATTTCATGGGGAGGTCAACAAGGGGATAAAATCTTTGTCATGCCATTATAATCCAGTGGTCATTGGATTAACTCTTCCCTGGAAGAAGCCTGAAAAGAGACAGAAAAAGGATTTGGAGTTGCTATATTGCTATCCAGTCTTTTGTTATTGAAGGAGAAAAAACAAAACAAAACAAAACAAAAACAAAAACAAAAACAAAAACAAAAACAAAAACAAAAACAAAAAACCCCAACAAAAAACAAAAACCAAAAAACCACCAACAAACCAAGAGTAGAAGGAGCTATAATTAAAATAGAAACAGCTTTTGTCACCTGCACACCTTTAATTGTAATATGTTGACCACGTTGGGCTCATGATCTTATCAGCTGTTCTCAGACCTAGCAAATTTTGCTAGTAACAGTATAAGGCTTAGGTTTAGCACCTTTGCCAGTTGAGGATTTACAACTCATGTGCTAGAGGAATTGTGCATGTTAATTAGGACACACTTTTCTTGAACAGAAGGCAGCAGAGATGGGAAAAAGAAGGAATAAAGTGGAGAAAGAAAACAGCACAAGGTAGAAAGAGAACCACATATTTTTCACTCCAGCTGACTTGCTCAGGATTTAGCCACAGTGCATAGGATGGTGCAGACTGTCTTTTCAGTCCCAAGCTCTAAGATTTATCCAGCAACATTGTAGGCACTGGCTGCAAGTGCCCACTGAAGCCAGGGGTGCTAAACTACCTGATGCCTGAATCTCAATAGATCTTTCTGGTTACTGATCTTTAACAGCAGGAACAAAGCCCTGTATAAGAGTTAATCTTCAAATAATGCATCTGTTCAACCAAAAGGCAAGAAAAAATATCCACTGACTGACTTATTAGGAGTATTGAATAAATTCATTTTTCATTAAAAATAAAATATTTTTTAAAAAGTAAATTAGATAATTCAACCCTTAGAATTTGTTTTTAGAACAGATGGGCTTAAAACTCTAAAATTCACTCTTCCATTGTATGTTGCTCTAAACTGAAGATACAATTTCTTTAAGCAACAGCTTCCTTTTCTCTTTCCTTTCTCTGTGCCACCTGCCAGAATGGGTCTTTGATCTTCCCCTAGATATAAAGGACATATTATATATTTTTTGAAACTCACATAGCTACTAATTGACCTTAAAATAATATTACATAAACAATTGAATGTTTCCCAGCAGTATCTTTTCTTGGTCAGTGAGACACAGACTCCGATATGCAAGTTTTTCTCTAAGGTTATGTTCCCACTCTCCCAAAACCTATCTGTCTAACCCTTTTGAGTCAGACTATAAATCAGAACTATCCCAAAACTTTACTATCAAGGGGAGAAGAAAGTTTTGGAGACAGAGCTTTTAACAAAAAGATTGGATGACAACAGAAAGAGGGGGTGGGTGGCTGCGGCAGGTGTTTCCTACAACCCTATATTACAAGCCAAAGAATGCAGAGGAGAGCTTAAACCAAATTTC
Organism: Rhadina sibilatrix; assembly: GCA_013400275.1. NCBI lineage: Eukaryota > Metazoa > Chordata > Aves > Passeriformes > Phylloscopidae > Rhadina > Rhadina sibilatrix. The sequence continues at coordinate 463,754 of VWYO01028659.1, read as the reverse complement.
TGCCTGATTAGAGCTAGAATTCAAACTGCTCCTCCAGGAAAGCACCATTCCTCTTGTTTGTCTGGAAGAAGTTACTCATCTGTATCCAAGTGGGTAGAACACTTGGCCATAAGGGTGAGTTGTTCATTCACCTCTCCACTCTAGCCCAAGGGCTCTGTCTGTCATGGGCAGACATCCCAAAGTACCACCACCAGAGAACAAGTGAAGAGGGGATGGAATCATGTCTTCCTGATTTGCAACAGGTGCCAGTGGCCCCAGTTTCAGGTTGGGGTTTTTTTTGGGTTTTTTGGGTTTTTTTTTTTTTGGCAAAAACTATTTAACCTAGTTCAACACAAATTCATACAGTGTTTCAGCTTCAAAGACTTTTTTTTTTTTAACTGATCAGCTTCAGTGAGAAAGGTTCTGAATGTCCATCAAGACATTACACAAGCTGAGTGCCACACACTACAGTTAAATACCTGAAACTGGAAAAGGGCTCATGTTTGGTAGATTCAAATCTACAAACCCAGGAAACCCAGGAAAGCATAGGGCCTGAAGAACTGAAGAACCATTTGTTATTGTCTCAGATTAATATAAATACTTCATGAAAAACATGCAAAAAGCCAACATTTAACTGTAGTAACAAAGGAAAATTCAGTCAAGACAAGACCATTGCAGAAATAGCTAGATTAATTATTTGAGTGATGCTCACTATCCATGAAGAGAAGATCTTGACAGTTCTAAAACCAAGTATCAGCAGAAGCTTTGGATTAACAAAATGAAGAGACACAAACCAGCCAGATTCAAGAGTTCACCCAAGAGCTCTAAAACAATGGAAGCATGATCAAATCAGCTGCTATAATAAACAAGAGAATTGGTAGGCACATGGGAATATGATGTAATGGGGAACAGAAAGTATGGCTTTGTAAAAAGAAGCCATAACTTCAAGATTACTTGCATTTCTGTAAGGAGTTAATGATTATTTGGATAAGGATGATTTGGTTAATGTAGTATATTTAGATTTCTGAAAAGCTCTCACAAGCCAAAAGCTCTTAAACAATTTGTCATAAGGTAAAATAAAAGGTCTGTCATGAACTACTATTTAAAGGATGGAACCAAGTAAGTGGGTAGTTTTCACAATGTTACTAGTGGAATTGCAAAATGACCTGGTCTATTAAACATAAATACCCTGGAAAAGATGACAAACAGCAAGGTTATAAGTTTGCTAAATGACTCAGGTCAGCTCAAAGTAAATCTGCCTACAGAAAACTGCTTTCATGGTGACTACACATGACAAGAGCTGGTGAAATTCTGTGTTGATAAATGCAAAGTAAAAGACAACTCAAACTGAGAATGGACAAGGATAAGTGCTAAATTATCTGCTGTTCCCAAGGAAGAGATCTTGCAGTTGTTGCCAATAACTTTCTGAAAACAATGCCTCGGTCAATGGCAGTCAAAAGGGTTGATGTAGTGTTTAAAATTATTAGAAAGGAAATACAGAGTAAAACAGAAAACATCATAAATACAGAGTGCTCGCATCTTGAATATCTCACAAAGCTCAGCAGCAGCCTCAGGAAAAAAACAAGGCTCTTCAGCTTGGAAGAGACACCTTTGTGTCATGAAAACAAGAAAATTCTACCAAATCAGGACAGTGCAGGAAGTGAGCAGAGATTGACAAGTCATTATTTCTCATGTCAGGAAAACTTAACAACCCCAAGTTTTTGCTGCAATTATTATGCAGCAAGAAGAAAACAACAAAACCACTTTCGTTGAAAAGGCATAATTAACTTGTGGAACCACACAAGAGAAAAGAGAACAATTACACAGTCACTACAGAGAATCAAAGCACACACATATCCAAAAGCAAGTTCATGAAGGACAGCATTAAACACAACGTTTTGGATGTACCTTCCATCCTCTCAAAAGCAGGATTTGCTCTCTTTCTCCTACTGTCATTAACTGTCTGCCACCAGTCCCTGTTAGACTCAGAACACCAGGCTAAGTTATGTTGTCTAACCCAACCTGGTGGCACACACTTACCTCTTGCTCTTCTCTGCTAGTCCCACTCTGAGCATCTTCAAGCTGCCATATGAAGCTCTTGTTTTTCTCTCCAGCCCTGAAAGTGTTTGATTCTGAGTAGTTTTTGTCTTTAAGTCTCACTAATCAGACTAAAATGCTGTCAAATTAATTACACTCACCAGAGGTAATTATTTTATTTAAAAATTGCAGATGGAGAAGAAATTGCAAAGATGGAGGTTCCAAGCTACCAAGAAGTGCAAGATACTCTTTGCTCCAGATGATCAAAAGCGGATGCAATACTGGCAAATAAGACAGTCTTTGAGCATCACTAAACAAGACAAGCTAAGAACAGAAAGAGCTGATGTCCAGTGCTGCAAGGATTTGGCAGTGAGCTTGTCTTCTGTTTATAGAAAGCATAATGGCAGCATACAGCCCTTACAGGGACTGAGCAGAGGATTTATGCAGTGTCTGCACTATACAAACCTGCTCGATGTGCCACTTAGCTTTTACAAAGCCTTGCAAAAACCGGAGAAAAACATAAAATAGATCTTGCATCTTCTCCCTCTTCAAAGTATTGTTGCAAAGGACAAAGATCTGAGGTACTCATCAGCCTACCACTAAATACACCTTGCTTGTTCCCAAAAAAACTAATGCTTCAAACTAGAATAGAAAAATAGAAGTGGAATAGGGCAACCCTAAATTTAGATTCTTTCTTCATGTACATATAACTGAAGGTGAAAGCCAGGCACATAAGCATTTAACTAGTTGAGTCTGAATACTGAGATACTTTTAGATCTTTTAAATTATTTACAGGCCTAAAAGGGTGGTCAAACATGAAAAATATGTCCAATTATTAAGAATAAAAATAAAATATAAAATAGATCATGCTTACTTTCTAAAAATATCTACAGTACTAAACACACATTCAGCAAGAGCAAATTCCTGAATCTACAAGCACCAAAGCAGTGCTTACGCTAAAAGCCCTCGCTCTTTGAATCCCCATTCATTTTGCCCAAATGCAACACTCAGATGTTTTAAAAGTACTCCTCAGCATAAGGAAAGTATGAAAGTGTGTCTGAAATGACTTACTCTCCTACTTACTTCTTTTAAAATAGAATGAGAAAAATAAAATCATTGGGTTTTTTTATCTTCAAGCAATTTCATTCATTGACACAGCATTTATAGCTCTGTAAATTATAATCAGAATAATCAAATCCTGTGCTTTGGGGTAGGAGCTGGCCTCCATAGGAGCTGGGAAGAAATTATCTTGCATCTGCTGCACTGCGCAGTTGTAGAGGTGCATTGTCAGTACAAGGGAAAGTCCACCCTATGTGAATGGTGGTGGCAGAATATAAGGCTTTGAATGCCAAAAACGCTGAAGTGACAAATTCTATGTGATTGATGAGAAATCCCTATGAAGCTTTCTATTCATTGCCAGACTCTGCTGCTGTGCATGGACCACGAGAGCACTAAGTCTACGACTTTCAGGACAGTCTAGACAGTACAGCAAGACAGACAGAAATAGAGAAGAATCTCTTTCCTACCAAGTCTGAATTTTAATTTCTCCTGTTGTAAACAGCTCCTTGAATGATTAATCTTACCCCCAGCAAATATAATTTGATTTTACTGTAGCCATATATGTAAACATAATATGAGAAAATCATGGCATTAACATTATTAACTACTAACAAAATTATATTCCTCAAGCAAAAGCTGGAACATAACTTAATTTAATCTAATACATTCCATGTACACAGACACACACAGACACACATATATAAACTCACACCAAAATAACATTAATTTAAACATCATGTTTCTGAAATCCACTAATCTGAGGTCAGTATATACAGGATTGAAAACTGCATTTAAACAGGATTTCTTTGTCATTCTATTGTATTTTCTATTACATTAGGACAACAGTAAGAATGAATATTTCAGAGAAATTTGAATATGGGAGGAACTTATATTTCAATATCCCATGTAAAATAACAAACTAAAACTAGGAGTTTGTTCTGTGTGTAGGAGTAAAACCAGTGACAGCCACAGCCCAATCCAATACCATAAACGTTTAAGTGCCAACTTGAACCTCCCATCTGCTGACATTGCTATCCATACAGTTATCAGGACAGACATGAGCTGTACAGCAATGCTCCATGCCAAGAGCCACCAAAGATCAGAACCAAAAGGGTGAGCTGGTGACCAAAAATCCTCATCAAAATACTGTTTTAAGGAAACATAATTCTATTAAGCACAGGTAAAGCAGCTTCACTACTGGCTTAATGATCCTTCTTACAGACAATATTCCTTCTGCTGGGAAGCTCCAGCTTACCTGCAAGCCAAGTCATGGGGATGAAGCTGAGTGCTGGAGCTGGTCTGTGTCATTAGTGTTGCTAAATACAAGGTTCAACCTATCACGTGCATGGTAAACTTGAGACCAAATTTACAAGAGCATGTCTCTAAAATCTTCTGAAATCCATGTGATTGCTCCACCCTGTCTTTAAGATGCACATTCGAGTAGCTGAACATGAAACACCTGATCTGTAAAGTTTTCATTTTATTTCTAAGTATTCATATTTTCTCCTTCTCCCTAGAAGTATTAATAGAAAACTGTGAGTATGTATGCATCAAAATACTTCCCCCTTGTATCTGTAAGAGTACTTTAGACTAGAAAACCCACTTAAAATTGTATTAATTTCCACATTTATTCAAATGACATCAGGAGAGGGTGTGGAAGAAAACAGGTATGGCATGGAGGTCTTGGCATCTGAGTGACTTTAGAAGCAGCAACAGAAACACATCCTTCTAATTAGAAACTTTTGTTTTGAGAAAACAATATGTATGTACTTAAAAACACCATTTCAGCTAGTCCACTTAATATTGCATAAATATACTTTGTACTAAAGTTTTTTTTATAGAAGTCAAATTCAAAAAACAGTTTAGGTATGTGTATGTGTGAGTAAAGCAGCCCGTGTATGTGTGGGTGTGTAAATACCATATACCCAGATGCAAACCTTCAATGCATTAAGTAAACTTCAGCTCTATACCTTAGTACTCAATTCTGAGTCTGGTTACCTTCCGGATTGCTAAGTCTTTCTAAATTAGAACAAGCAATTTCTCTTTGTTTTACCTAATATTTGAAAATGGCAAAAAAGTCCCATGGGTCACTGAAAATTATCCCTTCATTCCTGCCGCCTGTTTCAAGTCAGTCAAAACATTCCAGACTTCAAAAGGGGGCTTTGCCTGCTTAGGCCATTTTGGTGTCCTTCTATGGTTGGCCTATGAGGGATTGGTTATTTGGATAAATTAGTTTGTGGAGCCTGCTGGCCTTCTAGAAGACCTCAGTGTCTGACTGCAAATTAGTTCTACTGAACATGTAGAAATCCCTGGGCAGACGAGAAGAAATAAATGGTGATAAAATCTAATACTACAATGTTTGTAATGTGATTTTATTCTGCTCTGTAGCTTGTAAGCAAAGCTAATGTTGAATTAAAAATTTTCAAATATAAAAATGTCCATGAAAGCACAAAATCAGATCAGTATCCGAGTCACAGCAGAGAAGGCTGGATGCCAACTTTAAAGTTAAGCTTCCCGCAGGAATCTTTTACAAGAACAAACAAAAAACCTCCTGGTTTTCCACAGAATCAAGTAGATATTTACATTACGGATGCACCCCTGCTTAAGCCAGGAAGTCACACAGTTGAATTCGGCTGGAGCTTGGGCTGTGAATAAACTGCTACGCAGCCTTTCAGTGCATAGTTGTACAACTGCCTAAGGAGAGTTTATCCTTAAGGAAGAGAAGTCAGAGAGCCAAAACTAACAAACATGGCTCCTCCAGCGGAACAATGGTCCAGAAAACCTAGTAAAAAAGAAAATAAACTTCACCGGCAGTTTGCTTTTTACTGTTAAGGGCTAAGCTACAACTTCATCAAGACTTTCAAGAAGAGACTCCACACTGAACAGTTGCACACAGTGGCTATAAAAAGTCAGATGGATTGTGTATTTTTCATATACCCACTTTTAGAAGTCATCTAAAAATGCCTCATGCCATAACAAAGAAAAAGGTCCCACCTCTCTGAGGAAACAAGGATTTGTAACCAAGATAAGTGGTGGTATCTGTTGATGCACCCCAAGAAAATCCCTTCAAGGTCTTTGTGACCTTTAGGAACATGCCCAACACTACAAGCTGTGGGTAGCAGTACTCCTGTCAGAGCTACAAGCACTGTTCTCTGTGGCACTGTAGGATTTCTGCCACCAATTAGGAAAGGTACATTTTAAGTGACAAGCATTTTTCCATGGTGTTACTGCAAACCCAGAGGAATGAAGAGCTTGTAGTGAATAACATTTTCAAACTGTCCACAAACAGCTTACAATTTTCAGGAGTATTTTCACTAAAATGTTTTGAAAGAAAAAATTCTATCAATAGTTACTGATTGAGCAGTTGCTAAAGACGGCCTAGCAGCAGCTCTCTTCAATTTGGGGAACTTAAATACATCAGCTAGTTCCGGCTGTTCATTCTTTTTGACACTTACTGAGTGTAATAAGTGGGTTTTGTGGCTTATGTTTCCAATATTCCACCAATTGCAGATAGAGAGGGGAAGGGGAGTGGGAAGGGTGCAGGCAATTACATTTTATAGGCTCAGTTACAGATTGCAATTGCTGCTTGTTGGTTATTGCCTTGCAGAGCTTTCCAAAAAGGAAGCATGTCATGCATTTCTTCAGAATGGGAGGGGAACACAGAGGAGAGAAGAGTGCCATGCCAGTCTTTGAGAAAAACTAGGCAGCACATGCATGACTTTCACAGTGATGATGCTGTAAGTTTTCAACCAAAGGTAAAATACTTTTATTTTCACCCTTCCTCCTCATAGACTTTTTTCCCTAATGTGACAAACAGGTAATGTGAGTAAGCATGACAAACATGTCATTGACAATGCTGTTCAAATCTGGAGGTCACCAGCCATGCCCTCAGGCACAGCCATGCCACCACCGTGGCAGTGGCCTCTGAAATCGCTCGAGAGTTGTGCTGCCGGATCCTGGCTCGCCTTGAAACAAAATGAACTTTCTAGCCCTTCTGCTAGTGAAGATAACCTTGAAAATGTGAAGAGAGTGTAATCTGATGCCTCAGTAAGACTGCAAGGAGCTTGAAACAAAGACAGAGAGATGTGAACTGCCCCAGCCATCTCTCTCTGGGCCCCATGGACTCAGCATTTCTGTGGTCGTGGAGTCTGGCATTTTTCCAAGATTCCACAGAATCTCGCATGTTTGCTGCAAAATTCATTATTTTGCTGCAGCCAGGTGCTGGATGTTTTTTGGTTTGGGTTTTTATTTTCTCCCTCCCCCTTTCTTGCTGAAACCAACTACTTGCCCTGTGTCTTTCCACTAGCGGAGGTAGGAGGTGAATTTTCAGTGCAAAGTGCCGCTCTCCGCTACGTGACATGGGGTGCGCAGGAGAGAAGTGTCCAGTGAGCAGCAGGGAGGAGAAAAAAGTTGGAAATACGCAGCCAGGCTGCCCTGAGTGCTGACTGAAAACTGAGGTTTGGGGGCTGTGGGGGGAATCAGAGAAGATTAACTGCTGGAGCGGAGCAGGAGCACCTCCTCTTTTGGCTCATTGGGTACACACTTTTTGGATCTACCTTGTCTGCTGAGGGCCTCAGAGTCTTCGCTCTGTTTTCCAGATGGGCAAACTCCATCATCGAAAATACTCGATGCTGAAAATACTTTTGGTGTGCAATTTTGCAATGAGAATTTTCAATTATGAGCCTGGAGAGGGTAGGAATGAAAATTATTTTATGCTATATAATAACTTAATATCGCTACTAGAGAGAGAGAGTTATGGAAGAAAAGCTCTCCAAAATATCCCCAGAGAGTATAGTAATTGCTGAAAACATGCCAATATTTACTTGTGAAAATTTTCTTATGCTGAGTTTTGCAAATAAATAAACCCCACACATTAAGAACAAAACAAAAATAAAAACAAAAAACAGGCAAATCAAATTAAATAAAATACCTGCTGATCTCTACACTGTTGTTTTTGAGGTTTTGTTTTTTTTTAGAAGTCTTCATCAGGGTACCTCTAACCACCTGGGTTATCATGCTGAATCTTATCAGTGTTTGTCAGGTTTTTAGGGCTTCTAGAGGGTTTCTAGGGCAATAGATTCATGCCAATGCCAAGTTGGGAACTGGTAGACTTATCCTACGACAAATATAAGCCATGATAATTTTGCAGAATTTTTTTGAAGTCAATTTGATATAAGATGTACTGTTATTCAGTCTCAGTCTCCTTACAATCAGAATTTCTCTAACACCCGAAATGACATTTTCATCTCAAAAATAATTAAGAGGTGGTTTTTTTTGGTGTGGCTTTTTTTTTTTTTTTTTAAATTTTATTTCTCAAGTATATTTGAGCAGTGGGACTTGTTGCAAATGACTGGCAGGCAGAAAAGCCCCCTCAGGATGGTGAAGAAAATATGAATTAAAAAACCCCAACCATTTGTTTTAGTTTAATGAAACATAAGTGAACCATCTTTGATAGGTGCATATATCATTAGCAAACAAGCTTCAAAGTCTTTTTTGGTCTTGGAAAGAAAGCAACAGAACTTCAGTGAAATGTTCAGACAGGATAGCACACTGATATCCTCCGTCCAGCCAGCCTCAGGTTTATGTTGTGCTTCTTTCTCAAGCACCTAGTAAAGGAAAGGCAGGGGCAGATGTAATGTTCGAGTTTGCAAGCCCAAGTTTGAAATTCATTTCCTACAGAATGCCAACTAAGTATGTGACAGTAAAATTAGAACCATTTCTTGGTTAGGAAATGGCTAAAATACTCTCTCAGCTGTGTAACAGAAGTGAGTTTACTCATCTTATTATGGTAGCCTCTGTACACATCAACACTGAGAGGCTGCGTTCCCATGTGCAACGTCATCCTCTTCCTCAAAAGAGAAATCTTGGCCAAAGACAATGGCAAAGTACTTGCTCATCTACTCTCTCATATTGCTGTCTGATAACTTTTTTTTAACTTTCCTTTACCTTCTTCCAGTACTTTCTCTGTTGTCCATCTAGCTCTGTCTTCCTAAAACATTATCCAGTTTCATTTCTCAGTTGTTGAGTAAAGCTCCTCCCTTATCCACATGTATCTAAAACTACTTCCACTGCATAGTTTGCATTGGCCAATTGCAAAATTAAATTACCTTTCAACTGGTATGTGTAGGGAAGTTTTCTTCTTTTCCTATGGACTAGCACCAACTTTTCAAAGTCACAGGTTTTGATTTCTGGTTTCTAATTACAGAGTACTAATCTATCCCTCACCCTTCCTTCCTTTCTGTCCACACACACAGAGCAAAATAAACAAAAACAATGTTCATGCCATCATCTTTATTTTCACTGAGACTATTTTGCCTTCTGGCTGCTGCATTTAGGAAATCTCCTTGTTGGTCAAGTGGCTGTTGTAAATGCAGCAGACTGTCCAGTTATGAATGACTTCAAGTGAGACCTAATTGAAGGATCTGATTCCAGGGGTTTAATCCCCCGATTTTAAACCTCTTCAATGACACTGCAATCAGAAGAGTTACACCCTGCCCTGTGTCATGTATCTTTGGGTGCTTCAGTCCTCGTTTACAGAAGCCTGAGTGCTGGTCAGTGCAGTGGGCCTATTCAGCAGTTACTGGTTTAGATTCTGATAATCCTGATAGCATCAACAACTACCACCCACTTGGGTCATGTGAAGGGAAACTCTGAGCAGATGAAGTGTTTTACAGGCTTTCTGGGCTAAGTGGTGAAAAGAAGGAATGGAATGAATAACCCCAATAGGAGTGGGTTCTGGTGCCAAACCATGAACAGTATTTCCCTTAATACTCCCATTATGTTAAGCGACAGTTACATTTGTCATTACATACAGCTCCAGCATACAATTACCCAGCCCAAACCCTCCATAGCACATGAAGTCCAGGCTATGCTGGGCACACAGAGGAGAAGTGTTTCAGTGGAAGCCACAGAAAATCCTGACAGCATCAGGGAAAGGCTTTTCATGCATGGAGGAAAGCCTAACTCCAAATAGAACGAGGCGCTTGGGTGGTGCTGAAAGCTCTGGCACTGCAACTGCACACAGGACCATCCCTGTTTAGTGCCTGTTGGTAACCATGGCCACCCTGTCCTAAGAGTTAACTGGTCCTGTCCACACATGAGGGTAGTAGTGATGGATAAATACCCAAATGTACACATAGAGACAAGACTGGAACAAATGAACGTTGGAAAATAATCAAAGCCATATTGCTTCAGACAGCAAAAATTACACTACACATGAAGTGTAACAAAAACACGCAACACAACAGGCTTATTATTAAGGGGCTTGGTTTCCTCTACTCTGTTGGTACATGAAATAGAAGCATCAGGGAAACTGGATATAGAAACATAAAATACAAAGGGAAAGGTGAGAGAGAATAGAGTACTGTCAACTGTAGAAAATAAACACATCAGAAAAAATGCAGGAAATAAATCTAGTTAAATTTACTAAATCCCTTTTGGACTTATTTTACAACTGGTAAAAAAAAATAAGGTAATTTTAATACACACAGTTTCTGTTAAACAATTCAAAATAAAAATATATATGTAGCATTTTGAATTTCACAGTGTGCCAAGAATGATATCACAAATTAAACTAACAAATCCAAAACACAAAACTAATCATTTGACCATGCATGAAACATCCTTAATTGCACCTGATAGTTTGCAAAATTTCTTATTATTGTGATTCTACAAACAGGCATTTACAACAATCAACAATGCTATTACATTTTTTTGCCACTGTTCTTAAGACTTTGCAGCTAGGAGTTGCACTCAGTTCTCCCAGAAGCAGTATTTGCATATATTCACATGGGCAAAGAGAAATAACTTCAAATAATGGGATGAAAACTCTCTAACAGATCAAAATGTTAACAACATAGACACAGCAGGCCAAATATTTCTTAGAGAAAGCAACAACCATCATTTTGTAATATGAATCACTGAAGACAAGTATTTTTAAAGCTATACTTAATTTTCTGTAGCTTTAGCATAAGCCTCCATCTCTCAATTAATTTCATCATTCCCTGCTTCTTCCAATCACTAAAAGTGCATGTAGCACTAAAAGTGCATGTAGCTCTCTAAGACTTTCATTCACTTGGTTGCCACAAAAATAATTGCCTCTTTAAAAGCCGCAACTTTTTTCCTCAGGACTGACAAGTTGTTTACTTACAGACTTCCCATTTATTCCCTCGGGGTCTTCCATTGAAGATTTCTCCTTCCAAATTATACACGGGCTATTAGTTACAGGGAGGTTCAGACAGTCCTAGTACACACACACCTGTGGAAAAGACAGTACCACATCGTTGTGTTAATTCGTTGGCATGAAACTAGGAGCTGATCTTCACTTCTGCAACTTTCCAGCAACTAACAAGTATTCACAAGTTGGGAGCAGTTGTCTTTGAAGAATTGAATCAGTCTTGAAAATAAATACATAGCTGAGCTGTTTACTGTGAATCCACGCAAGCCAAAAGCAGGCAGCGAGAGCCCCGTTGTGCTCACTGTCTGCAGAGGAATAAAAGGCAGCCAGGAACTCTTCTACCGTCACTATTTCTGTGCCAACAAGACATCTCTTCCTCTTTTCTTTCTTTTATTTTTTTTTTTTTTCTTTAGGAAGCTCAGCCTTCCCCTGATATCTATCAATGTCAATCGTACTTTAATGCTAAGAGGAAATAATAACAAAGCAATATGATTGCAGACTGAGCCAGGATAAAAAAGAAAATCCACAAAGTTTTCAAACGTTGCCCTCAAGCTAAGGATATTTTTATACTAAATCTCTTCAAGTTTACATTAGGTCACAGTCTTAGGCCCCATAAATTATAAATATGGGATGCTTTGTGTTCTCTCACCTTTGGAAAGGGTGTTCTTTGATGTTTAAAGTAACAGTGAAGTACTGAGATGAAACAACAAAGGCTTACCCTCCTAAACAGATAAAAATCCAAAATATGGTTCCTTCCTTCTTCAGAATAAAATGCTGTAAAGTTCTTAAAATTCAGAATTGTTCGTTGGCATGATTTAAATAAACCCAGCTAAAATCCTCATTAGAAAAACTGGCACTTTTAAAAAGATATATGTGGAAAATGCTGTCAATAAAGAATAAAAATGAAAATCTGAGGGGGTTTTAAGTGTTTATATATATACACACCTATGTTATATACATGCAGAAATGTATATAACTTTGTATATATATAAAATGTATACTTTGCTCTTCTGTGACAGTTGAAGATACTCAGTTTGTCCTAAAACCATTATGCTTATGAAACATATATGATTTAGGATCAGGACCCAAAATCTTATACTTTATCTTTCTACCTAGATAAGACTCTAACAAGAAAGTAAAAAAATCCATTCAAACACAGTTTTTCGGACACTACTCATTGCACACATTTGGCTGCTTCTATAAAATCTAAGCATTAAGAAAGTGTTAACAGGTCCACTCCACACCCTAAGGAAGATGCTAATATGAACCATGCTTCTGCAATGCATCCACTCCCTTCTTTCTGGTTTACAATTGAGAGATCAAATCCAGTCCTGCTCCTGCTGAGAACAATGGCCAATTTGCAATATTTCTGTGAAATCAGGGTTTGGTGTTTATATTTGTTCTGACACCAGATTATAGGTTAGAAAATTATTTATGGCTTTTAAAAGTGACAATTAAAGTTAGGGAGGGGGAGGACAAGAATTTTTTCTAACTTAAAAAAAAAAAATAAAAGGAGAGAAGAAAACAGCCCTCTAACAATGCCCCACTCCCAAGCAGTGACTGACATCTGTTTCAAAAACTCTTTTATTGCAAAATTCAATAAATGGAAAAACCGCACAAACTGAAAGTCTGCCACTTCAGCCAGGGAATAAAATGGAGCCTTTTCTAATGGAAAAATATTCAAAAGTCAATTGATGTAATCCTGGTATGGATGACCTGATGGATTTTCAGATCAGCAGTGCTCTCTTTACTAATGGAAAGAAAACTTCACCACGACTGGTAATTTTCTATTGAAGCCCAGAAGGAAAAAGCATGTATGTTTCAGAGTATATTAGAGTTCAGCCGTAATTAGGCGACCTAACTTGCAGGAGCTGCTGTGGCAAATATTTTCTCTCTCTGGGAAAGATTTCTATAACACGCCAGTGTTAAAAGGGCCTACTCTTGTAATTTCTGCTCTGACGTAGGTTGCACTTCATGTCACTGCAAAAGAGGTTTACAAAAAGCTCCTATATATACCCACCCACACTGCTAGGGGCAAAGACTTGTTCAGAAGACAGCAGAGACCTCTGGCAGCAGAACCAAGCCACAGTAACATCAGGGCTTAGATGTTAATACGGAACAGCTGATCCACAATATAATTAGGTAATTTTAATTTTGAAAAATTCAACTTTTAAACAAGAGCAGATTAGTTATCCTGATTCTAATTGTCATCTTAGGTTATTTTTAACTTTTAGTAAAGCTTTACAAAAACTAAATAAATTCCCTTGAGTTGTTAATGTATCAAAAAGCATATCCAAATTACACAGACTATCTATTACAGAGAAACTGTTATATGCAAAGTGTGCCATCGAATATGAGTAGGACAAAAACTCAATTTATTGAAAAAGACGATCTAAATTGAAGGGAAGTCATGAAAGCACATATCCCCTTTTATTTTTCTCTACTTCTTTCTAAGTCATTTGCTTAGTAAAATATTGTTACTATTAAATACACAACACTATTGAGTCCCACCAGCTAAAGTAGTTCTATTGTACCAGGCATGATGACCAGCAGACCTCTTTCCAAACAGCTATTACCATTTAAAAGGGAATAAAAAAAAATTTAAAAAAAAACAACCCAACATAAAAAAACCCAAACCCACAGAGAAGCACAGAAAGTGGTTTATGGGGGATTTTTATTCCCTCCTTTCTGAAACGTTAGCAAAGGCTGTGCAATTTTCCCCACACATGTGCCTCTGGCGCCAGGCACAGGGCGGCTGCCAGCCCCTCCCAGCCACGCTGCAGAGGTGGCAGGAGCTTTAGCAAGCTCCTTGTGATGGAAGTACTGTCCCCCTGTCCCCATCTGAGCACCCACCTGAGAACCTGGCAGAAGCCAGTGGCCGATCACCCGGGAAGCAGGTGTTAAACACAGCCATGAGAAATCATCTCGTAGGGCTCCAAGGTACCAGCGGAGGCTGACCACTGGCAGAGAGAGTACCAAGTACAAGGGTGACCAAAAAGTAACTGGCCATGGCTGACCCCTGGCACCTAGACCACCTACATTTAAGGACAAGGAACCTGATTCCTTATGCTTGCTGAGCTGTCCTTCAGAAAAGCTGTGCATTTCCTGTGCAAGCCCTCCACTGCCACTAATCCACAAGTTGGAGCTGTCCCAGGGCTGCTGTAACGCCCCTTCCGCTGCACTGAGCCCTTGACCAAACTCACAGTGATCAGAAACAGCACTAACACAACAATACCTTAGCCCTTCCATCACCAAGAAGAAGGAATTAAACTTTTTATCCTGTTCCTGTGCCACCAGCAAAATCAATCCTGTCAATCCTGTCTTCCAGCCTCCCGGCTGATTATGCCACTGCGAAGTCTCCAAGATAAGGTCATTTTTAGTGCTAATTTTCCCCACTGCTTTGCTCTTATTTTCTTATGCCTTCTCAGAAACTGATGGGATTTTTCCAGTAGCACCTTGAAAAAAAAATTGTATCTGCCCAAATTATACACATTTGTTAGAAGAAAAAGAACTCAAAAAGCTATACGGGCTTTATCTTTTGTTGGAGAAAATAAAAAAAAGGTTATGAGAATGGATGAAATGGTTTTTTGGTTTTTTGGTTTTTTTGTTTTTTGTTTTTTTTTTTTTCTTCTCCTGTAGATGATAGCATGTGGTATTTTACAGTTAATGCGAAGGAACTCCATGGTTTTGATTTTAGGTGCTATATTTGGTAAATTTCCTTTTTAGCACTTTCTAAAGACTCACTACATTCACTCTATTCCCAGGTAGGTCTCTTGTCCCCCACCCCTGCTTCCTTTTAAGGTGTTAAATTTGGCAGATAACCTGGGTAGCATTTAGAAAACAATTATTTCCAAATGCTGGGAAAGAAACTTGCCAAGTGTAACAGCTGAAAACCAAAAAGAAAGAGGAAAAAAATAGGAAGGAAATAAAATGGAAGAGGGAAAGGTATTTTTAAAAAATGAAGCTTAGTAGGGACCTTTCAGCAGCTTTATAAACAATTAACTCCAGGCCTGTGACTGAAGACCACCTCTGATTCAGGCTGGAACGCCTGCAGATGCAATACAGCATCCTGCCTTCCAGTGAGCCTCAGGGACTCCAGCAAAACAGATAGGTGCCCAGATGTGTGTGCACATCTGCTGGAAGGCACCCCACACCAACTGCAGTGCTGACACTGGCCAGACCCAGACTCTGGGGGTGTGCAAACCCCCAGACTGCTCTGTGGGCATGCAGCATCTAGGTAACACACCATACAACACCGCAGGGGCTTGGTCACTATTTCTGCACCCCAATAAACATCCATGTTCATCTCAACAGATCTTTTTTTCCACTACCATCAAGCAGAAATGCACGGATATCAGGACTTGTGGCTGAAGTAAACCTGTGGGAGAAGGGGCTGAAAGTTTTCAGTTTTATTGGTAAGCTTTCCTTTATATAAATTAGAACAAGCACTCTGGTGTCCTGGACAGGCATGTTTAAAACCCATGGCACTTGCACTCAGTGGCAAGTCTAGGTCTAGCACCAAAGTAATCTCACTCTTTATAAGTAAATAATATAAATTAAGTATCAAGATGACTTTTTTTTTTCTATCTAAGTAGTCACTTTTAACTTTATTTTAAATATTAAAACAATGGTGTTTCCCTAACATTTTTAACTTCACTAAGAATTTAAATTTCTGGTAAGGAAGCATGAGGTCTCATCTGCCTACATAGGAATCTCACTGGGTGTTGCACCAGAATAACCAAGGAGACTCAAGAGCAAAAGGAAGCAAGAAAAAAGGTAGAAATGAAGCACTATGAACACAAAAATCACATCACAGGCAAATGATATCAACAACAGTCTGGAAAATATATCTGTGCTACTTTCTGAATCCTAATTACATTTATAAGACTGCTATCACACTGTAAGCCTGTCTTGAAGGAACTACTCACAATAGAGTTAGTGTCCCATTTCTCCCATATACCATTAAATCTAACATGCAAAAGGTTTTGAGAACACAAGGGCCACAATACTGGTTGAGACCAGCAATCCTCCTGGTGCTGTCTCCAGCAACACCCATAACTGGACACAGAAGAGCAAGAAGAGAAGAAGCGTATGCTATTTTCACGGCATTTTCCTAGTTTCCTGCTATTTCAGTTTGGAGACTTTCCTGAGACAGATGGGGTTAATCTGTCTAGCAATCCTCAGTACAGCTCTCTCAAGTACTTGTCTATTCTCCTCATGAAGACCATGGGGTTTTTTGGTTTTGTTTTTGTTTTGGGGGTTTGTTTTGTTTTGTGGGTTTGTTTGGTTTTTTGGTTTTGTTTTGGTGAGTTTGTTGTTTTGTTTTGATTTTTTTTTCCTAGCGGTTCTGAACATCCACTTTGGGGGGAGTTACTGAGAATTGAACAAATTTTCTTGGAATTATCTTAGATGCCAAGACCCCATTTCTGAAAGGTGAGGGTCAGCCTGGTGGCAACCGCTTTCCATGTACAGCTACAACTATTTTACCCGAGGTTTAACAGTTCACATTTAGCTCTGCAGAATTTTGGTTGTCATTTCATTGTCTAATGACTTGTCTCATAAGGTCCTTGAGCAGTTCTTCGCCTTGCTCCCCTTTTGTTCACCTCAAGTGGAAGCAACCTAGAAAAATTATTCTGCTTGATTAGCACACTTGAGTATTCTGCTTGATTTTTGAGACTTCTGTAGAAATTGGAGTGAGAATAACAGAAAAGTCCTGCCTGAAGAAACAAAGGCAAAAAATGGCAGGTTTTTATGGGAATCTAATGGTTTCTAACTTCAGCAAGCTCAGAAGAGCTCTCTGGTCTCCCGCATTGGAAGAGACAGTTAAAAACTAAGCAAACACTCCTGAGGTAGAGGAAGAAGTCTGACAAATGTAGTGCTCAAAAGTTAGAAGGGCAATGGTGTAAGACTGAAGAATGGAAAAAATGAAGTAAATAATCTGCCATTGCTTTTACAAGATCTAGACCTGAAATATAACTGTTTCAAAAACTGTCTTGATGAAATCTTTGAGTTGCTTCCCATATCCAATGGTCAGGAATGGTTTTGGACAGGAATTAGGACCTGGTATGTGCTTCAGGTATGAAACTTGGTGCCTGCAATGGGCAAATTTCTAAGTTCAATCTCCCTCACACAAACACCCAACAGAGTGGTTCAATCAGGAAGCTCCACAAAAGGCTAAAGTGGGAGACATATACATAGAAAAATTTAAAGCAATAATGTTATTCTAAAAGCAGAGCTCTCCAAACATAGCAAAAGATCATATTTTTCATTGAATACTAAAGGCACACAAAAGTCAAGCTGTAGAACAATGTTAAAATTATACTGGCTACTTGCTTGCCAGAATTTCTTTTCTAAATTACTTACAAAATTAATACTACATTTAAACTACCCAGTGGGATCACTTTCATTTTTATCTGAAATGTAGGTTACAATTGTTCAGCAGAAAAACACACTAACAGTTTAAGAGAGGAGATAAAGAATATTCTTAAGATGAAAACATAAAAATTCTGCTTTTAAAAATTAATAAAATTACACTTTACAAGGTGAACTTTACCTTGAATAAGGATTAAACAGCTTTCCTCTGAGCATTCCACATGATCTTTACCATCAAAAAGTTAGAATTTCCCTGGTTTTATTTATGTATCATTAACAAAGAACAAAAACAGAATGCAACAGCCAATTCCTCTGTCATCATCTCTTTGAGCAATAAATCTGTTTTCTGCTTTCTATGTGTCAAACACATTACAAAGGTGGGGGTGGGGGTTCCACAGATTAACACTATTAGGTTAAGTGTCATGGTTAATAAAGAATATGGAATACGAACAGGAAAAATGTTGAGCTATGAATCATAACATGCAACTGGAATACTTACCTAACTCAGGAAAGAAGTGTAAGACACTTTACAAACAAAGCTTTCTTTCAACCCCTGTGTGGTTCTGCACAATGTTTCTCAAGAGTAATAATTATATATGTGCTTTAAGAAGCCTTTCTACACCTATTATAAATTTAGATTAAAGGTAGGGCATTACTTATTATTTTACATGTGCTTTTAAAGTAGTTTGTAAAATATATGCAGTCTATAAAAGTTTGTGGTCTAACAACAAGCAACTGCACTGCTTCTGCATAATTCAGTGCAAACAGGTAAAAGTTTGCTAGTTATAATTAATACAGGTCACATGTAGAGGTTTTGAGGTTTACACAGAGCAATTAAAGTAATTTTCCTCTAGGTGAAATGTCTTAGTTTGTTTGTTTGTTTAAAGTTTTATTTATTTTTTTTTAATAAATCAGATAAATTTCAGTCTGAAATTGTAACAACCTTCATTAAAACCTAGGCTTCCCCCAAGCTAGTAAAAGCATTCCAGTAAGAAACAGTACCAGCAATATTTTCAGTAGTGGAAGCCACAGCATCCCAGCCAGCAGAAAAATCCCCCAAACAGAAGGGTTACAGAAAGCATGGTTCCAAAGGAAGTCATCCTGCCTATGGAAAGCTAATGTTCAACCAGGAAATTCAGAGGCCAAAGTCTTGGCATCTCCTGGTGAGGGGGACCCAAGTGCTGGGCCAGGGCCAGCTGGCGTCCCACGCTCTGTGAGAACCACCCAGCTGCCTCCAGACTCACCCTGCCCTTGGGGGCAGTGCAGCTGCCCTTGTGTGGCACAGAGCCGTGTGTCTGGTGTCTCCCTGTGAGTGCCACCTGCAGATCTCACCAATGGATCAACCACCAACTCAATGTGCATAGCAGTGACCTTCCTCACACTGCCATCAGTAAGGCTAAGGATGCTGCTCTCTTCTTTACAACAAGAAAACTTCCCTGTCTCTTGAGGTCAACCAAATTTTTCACTGGTAAGTCACAACAATCACACACCACAAGAAGCATCTTATTTTCAGTCTTTACAACAGATCAATACCTACAAATGCTTCTCTTCATGTAGTAGAGGTACCTACTTGAAATTAGGGTGAGTTTCACTAGTAGGTGCAAGTAGTCTATTTTCTTCATTTGGATTAATTTCTGAGCTTGGGATCTCTTTCAACCTCTGTTAAGTCCAAATGAAAGAGCATGAACGGTCCTAATAATGAGAAAACCAGAAGGCTGTACCACTGCGCTATCAAATCTGTCACTGTGGGACTCAAAGGGATATTTAAAGGCACCACATCAGCCTAAGCATCTACAGCCATTTACACTTACTTGTCTGTTTGTTTACACTGCAAGCACCCATGTGAATTACAGTAAAGACTCAGCTGCACCTTTAGCCACCTAAATACCCTTGGAATCCTGACCCATGGTGACCAGAAATACCCACAATTCACTAAATTAAAACTAATTTTAAAGCAGAACCAATACTGTTTTTACCTAACAATGATGCCAAATTTCCTTCACGTTTCTGTTCTACATCCTCAAACTCTTGGCTCTCAGGAGTAATCCCAGGGAAGGCACTGCCCAGCTCCCTGTGGGGCCATTCCTGATGTCAATGGGTCAAGCAAGGAGGAACTGGGACCTCTCTCTCTTTTCTAGCCAGCAGTCACTCCTTATGAAATTAAACCCCACCAACAGTCACCAAATTTGGACAATTAGCATTGGAACATTACAGGGGATAAGAAAATTATTGTAGGATTATTTACAGGACTCCCAGTTCCTTGGAAAATAATGCTAAAACACTTTTTTTTAAATGCTGCTCTGTTCAACTTTGTCATATCTTTTGCTTGACAGATGACATCCTTCTCCTCTGATTTCTTCCAGACTATGTCTTCATGAAAATGAATTCAGTAACTCATAATTTTAACATAATAAAAACTGAAAACTTACTGATTTGGAACCTTGATTATTAGATTTTACTTACACAACTACACAAAGATGCATTATGTGTTTTTTGTCAGCAAAAAATGCACCTAGTCAAACAAGATTTAGTTTCAGTTCTCCATGTCTCCAAACTGTATCTACCAATGAGAATGAACTTCATATACATTTATGAAAAACCAAAACACTCAAGAGTAAAACACAGTAGAAATTAAGTCATTAAATCAGTCTGTCCTCTAGCAACAGCCACACTTCTGAAGTGTTCACTTATCCTAATAGTCTTGCAATCTTTTTCACCATCATGGCTCAAGATGAAACTTTAGTTGTTGTTAAATATCACTGACTATAGCAATATATTAAGTGGGAAGAACAGAACAAACAGTGGTTATTATCTATAGAACATGATTTTTACAACTATTATGAAAATATCAAATAATGTTATAGCTTATCAAATAATGTTATAGCTAAGTTTTTACAAATAATATTTCATAAAAAAGGAAAATGCAAAGAATGAACTACACTATCATTTTGCACATATTTCCCTTTTTTTTGAGAACAANCAAAGAATGAACTACACTATCATTTTGCACATTTCACTTTCTTTTGAGAACAATATAACCTAAAACATAAAAAAGAAAATTTTGTTCAGACAACACCATGCAACCCCCTTCAGTATTCAGATAATAAAGAGCTCAAGCTATTGAGCTGAGTAATTAAAATTCAGAAATTTCAGGAATTAGGCCAATTGCCTAAAGTAGCAGTAGGTGTGATTTGCTGTGGAAACAGCATGGGAAGGACAGGGAAACAATTTCAAGTTGGAAAAGCTTTTAAAAGCATACGAAATACCCAGCTGTGGCCTCCTTGATTTTAAGGACTTTACACACAATTTCCGTTCTTATAAATAAAAAGAGCTTTCTCCTAGCTCACTTCATTTTAAGGGGAGCTGCAAAAATGCAGACCCACCTCACAGAGTGGGAGTTCACCTCCGTGATTTTTCCAGGCAGCCTGGCACAGTGGGGGCCCTGGGCAGACTGAAGCATTGACTGCCTGCACTGCCCATGCCCCCACCCCCTGCCTGGGGTTGGATTATGAACAGCAGCTGCCCCCAGGCTCCCCCAAGAACTGCCCCTCTGGGTATCCCTGCCAGGCAGCCACAGCTCACTGTCACACCACCAAATCCAGGCAAATTTTTCTTGGTCCAACCCGTAGAGCCTTTCCATGGCAGTGTGACCCATATGGTCAAACCCATATGGTTTTAACTCAATGGTAAATTCATATTTTACTTCCTAGGTCTATGCAGTAGGATTAGCACTATCAGACAGAGTAAGAAGATATTCTGTGTCACAAAGAAAAAAAAAAAAAAAAAAAAAGCACTAAAAGTGTCCAGACATTTGGGAAATCATTATCTTATGATGTTTGGTATATCAGATTAAACAGTCAAAGATAAAGAGACAAAAAATGAGAGAAAGGAATAAAACCTCAAGCCCCTTAACTCAATTTAAACTCTTAATTTTGTATCACTCTCCCTCTCTCTAAATCTAGAAGTAAAGGTTATTTTGAGTAATAATATTTTTGGATTCTATAATTAAGGAATTGAATGAGAGAAACAAAGAAAATAACATAAAATTCTCAAAATGCACAGTATGTAAGAGGGCCTCAGTTTCTAGCTGTCTGGGAGAAATTGTTCAAACGACCTCTGAAGATTTTACAGTTCTCCTGCCACAGTCCATCCCTCACCTTGCCCATAGCAACAAGTTTTGCAGCGCAAGGAGGACAGAACCACAAACAAAAAAATAAGTGTGACTTGCTTCCAGTGGCCTTTCTCTTCCTATCTTGTTTGTGATTCAGTTCACATGGGAAGATGTAACCAATGAAGAAAATTTGGAATGAAACATCAAGCTTGGAATGAATACCACCAGTCATTGGTGCTACTGGTAACCATTGGCTATGGTCACATAAGGAACCAGTGACTTAGTTTCTGCTTGGACTGGTTATAAATATTTTTATTGATCTATTATAATTTCTAAAATTTTGAGAACTGATGAACCATTCAGAAAGAGTACTCCATACATTTTAAAAGGCTGTTGAAGAACACGCATACTTGTGTTTTACACCACACTTAAATTGACAGTAGAACAAGTTGTGTACAAGCTAGAACAAAGGTTTGGAAGGAATGTATCAGCCTAGCCTTCAGAAGATGTGCCAGCTCCCTCCATGAGCTGAAGCCCTGTCCAATTAGGGACATTTCCATACATATTGCCCTTCTGTCTCTTACTTTCTGCTGCAGCTGGACTACCTGCTCCGTGACTACCCCACGATCCTACAACTACCCTCATTACAGGTCATGCTTACACAGCATTTGGCAGAGAATGAACAGCTCTAATCTGGAAATTGTTTCATAGGGACTTTCCACACACCACACTTTTAAAAGAAATTCTGACAGCACTGAATAACCATTTTGTCTTCTTATAACCATATTTTTATTTTAAAGTATTATGGAAAGTGTGAGTCTTCAAAAATAGCAACTGTTTGGTGCTGCTGCTGGAGCATATGTAACAATAACAGTGTTTTGCTACTAAAAGTCAATGGGAACTACCCTTTGCGATTTAAACAACACTACTCGTCCATACAAAAAAAAAAAAAAAAAAAAAAAAAAAAAAAAAAAAAAAAAAAAAAAGAGGAGAGCGAGGAGGGAAACCTACTGTTATATTTTCATAATTGAAGAAAACTTTGACCTTTGACTTTGTGATAGAAAAACTGCCAATTTAAATATAGTTTTCAAGAACAGAGTATTCCCTGCAAAAAATAAGCTTTATCTCCAGGATGAACAACAGAGACCAAAATCATAAATAGCCATATTCATCCATCTCTTTGAAGGTCTTAGGTGACGGCGGAAGAAACAAGAACCCCAGAAAGCGAGCTGAGGAAGGATACACCTGCGGGTGCACGCCCTGCCTGCTGCCCATGCTCAGCACTCTCCTCCCCAGGTGCTGGGATGCGCGGAGCGGGGAGGGGAGAGCACAGGCGATCATCCCTCCGTGCCCCGACCCGCCGGAGGCAGGCAGCCAGCGGACTCCCGGCGGGGCCGTGCCCGGGACACCGGAGCGCTCGGCGGGGCAGCCGTAGGTGCCGCGGCATCGGTCGCTTTTCCCCGTCGGTCGGAGGGGGAGCTGCGCGCTCCTCGCTCCCCTGACACTTGCCGTGCCCACAAGCCGGCAGCCCCGGGGAGCGGGGCGGAGGCGGACACGCTCACACCGCGGCGAAGCGCCCGCAGGCTGTCACCCTCTGACACAAAACGCGAGTTCAGCGCGGCCGACGCGCCGCAGCGCCCGGCGGCCCCGGNCGGCAGCACCGCGCCTGCCCGGCCGCGCCGCCCGCCGCCGCCGCTCTCGGCCCGCCGTCACACACGAGAGCGCCGCTGGCCGCTCCCCATTCCCGCCCCACCAACACACGCTTTTTAAATCATTATGTTGTGGGTTCTGTTTTTTTGTTTGGTTTTTTTTTTTTTTTTTTTTATTTTTTTTTTTTGTTATTTAATATTTTTTTAGGGGGGGAGG
>VWYO01028659.1:378382-440118 GCA_013400275.1 Rhadina sibilatrix | reverse complement strand
CCTGAGGAATGCCGGCTTCCCGCAGCGCTGCCGGGAGGTGAGGGACGGCTGCAGGTTACACATCCCGAGCCCAGCTGGCAGCTCCGTCGCTGACAGGGTGGGCAGTCGGAGAGGTGCCGGCAGCATCCCCCGGCCCCAGGGAGTTGTCTGACACCGCTCCTCACCATCGTGGGTAAAGCCGTCGCTGAAGGCACAGAAGGAGTCACGGCGTCAAGGTCTGCATGGGAATGCTGCACAGGGAGAAGCTGTGCTAGGCATGTGGCACCTGACCCCGCGGACTTGGGATCATCCCTAAAATCCGAGCTTGTACTCATCCACCCCTCCTCATTACCCATGAAGAGAGAAAGCATGGGTCAGATTCCATATGTCTTATGCTTCAGGTACAAAGTTACTGCAGAATAGTGGTAGTAGACACCTCTTCACTTACTCATCCCGGAGACATGAACTTAGACCCTGCATAAGGTGTGTAGCACGGGCATCCGAGTATAACACAGATGAAAGCCCAGCCTGGTCCAGACACTGAAGCAAGCATAGCTGCTGGAGTTTTTTTACCTGTAGTTGTAAATATGAACACTGCAGCCCAGGCCTTCGCCTCCTCCCTTTCTTCTTTCTTAAACCAGAAAGAAAGAAAGAAAAAGGAAAAAAAAAAAAAAAAAAAAAAAAAAAAAAAAAAAAAAAAAAAGTTGCCATTGCTTCAAGTTATTCCATTCCACTTCTTTATCTTCAGTACATACTCTTCCACTATTTTCTTTTCCCAGCTTTCTTGATGTGCTTTTATGCCAGTTTCAGAAAGTAAATATCTCTACCTTTAAAGAAATTGAAATTATGTTCCCACAAGCATTTATGTAGCTATATAAGTAATGCCATTTAAATCACTAGAATATCTAATGTTCATCCTGAAGGACAGAAATCACGTGGAATACATTTAAACTTTTTAACAGTTTTAAGTTTTATCCTCCACGTGTTTCTTCTCCAGTCCTGCAAGGATGAGAGTTAATTAAAATGTCACACATGAGGCCACATACAAAATACTCACAGAGATGGAGTCCACATTCTTCTGAAGTTAATTGAATCCATTAGGCTGTATTTTGACTTGATAAATATGAGATGTTTATATGTATGTATTTTTAAAAATTTTCATTGTACTTGTATTACTTGAACATTGTATTTCTAGTTTGATATAATTTTAAGATACAAAACAGGGTTTAATTCCCACCAAATCCAGTATCCAAAACTCACCTTGACCCACAACAATGGGATAATGGATTTTTATACTGCAGGGAAGCAGATTAAGTTGCTGTAGCATACCTGAGGTGGGAATGTGATCCATAGGCTGTAAAAATCCTAGTTCACAGATTATAAGACTCAAGAAAGGTAAAGTCACAGATCCACTTGCTCCCTTGTAGTGGAATATGTAATGGAGAAGAGCACATGTGGTTCTGTGAGGATCTCTAGAAGCAAAATGGAAAACCTCATCTCTGCAACAAAATTTTGTCCTGGACTTACGGAATAGATATGTGCAACCCATATGCTACCTTGTATAGAGAAGTTTCTTCAGAAATTCATGATCTTTGTTTGACTGTCCACTCTGGCATGAAGCCTTTTTTCAAAGTCAGGTGTGGGGCTAAGGATGTCCAAATTCTGTCCTTTTTCACCTAGAAATCTTACTGGTTTAAAAAAAAAATAATCAAAGATTCATATTTCCTATATATTTAGTAATTTTGAGCAAATAGGAGAGTATTCAAGAACTACACATGTACCAAAAATATTTAAGAAGGTCTCTGCCAGAGCACATCTAATTCCCCAGAGGTGCTCTTATTTTTGTGTTGGATACTGCAGAATAAAATGTCAATGTCCACTGCAGCATGAGCAGAATTGTGGCACAGGCATGTGAGAATGCTGGCAATACAGCTTCAAGGAGGACCATGCTCTTATAAGAGCCCTCAACTTGCTTATAAAAGGGTGGATCTCCTTCCTACAGGAAGCCCTGGACATTGTGGTGGTAAGTGATGTGGATTGTCTTAGATTTGGCTTAGCAGTGTTTCTGTGAGCTTTCCTTTTCTGCAGGGTTTTGAGCTGTTAGTGTTTTGAGAGGAATGAAGCCTATATAATAGTTAGGCATTGAGTAAAAAATCAGCATAATTACCCCTTCACAATAGGAAATTGGTCAACATGGTTTATAGATCAAAATGTTTAGAATAGCAGTGAGATTGCCATCCTGCTTCCTAGAGTCCAGTCTAATGAGTTGTCAAGCATCTGCTGTTGCTACTGGATTAAAAATCAGTTGTGAAAACTCCCTCCCAACCCCAAGAGCTGTCAGGTCACCTGCTGCCATTTATCCCCTTATCTGCAATAGAAACCTCTGAAATGTTAAGTGGTTTATTCGACCTATAGTGTCAGCTAAAACTAGTGTGGGTCTTCCTTATGTAGCTAATGAATTTCAGTAGGAATAGTAAGAAAGTATATTAGGTCTGACAACTCATAGCCCTGAAATTTGAAAGATTGGTGCCTTTGAGAACTGACAGTAACGCCAAGGTAAACAGTTTCTTTTCTGTTATTCTTTCACTCCTCAAAACAAGCACCTCTCCAAATCCAAGAGCTCCTGGCAGGTATGACGAATGGCAAATCCTAATGAAGACCAAAGTTTGGCCAGAAGTGTTAGGACTTAGCACTCTGTACAAATTCTCATCTGAAATAAGAGTATCAGGAGCCAATTTCTTGAGCATAATTTATTCCAGACACTAGCTGGAATAAACAGCATTCTGTAACCTCCTCAGATATTTTGCCAGTAGGGAGCTGTCTTTACACTTCTTTCAACTAAGCAAGCGATCCAAATACAAAATTCATCACTCAAGAGCACAATGTGGTTTAAGAGACTGGAGGATTTGAGTTCATTACCAGGGACATTTTTGTGTCCTATCTGTATGACATTTTCTTTTTGAATCAGGTCTACTGTGGTTTGCTAGCTTGCTGTGATGTATGAGGAGAACCCTAGCACTCGGGTTTAACTTTCTAGGAGCAACTCAAGCTTACATTCAGTTTCCAAAATACGTTTCTCTTAAGGTTCATACTAGAAAGGGACTAAAATGGGACTTCTTTAGTTAGTAAATGTTCTTTTGTCTCCCTCAAAGTCTTTTCAGACTTTGATTCCTTCAGTCACAGGCGGGCATTTTGTTACAAACAAAAGCACTGCCATGAGTATAAACCTAACTTATCCATGCAATGAAGGAAAATAAAACTCAACCTTTCAGTTCCAGGGTCAGATGCCGTCCTTAGCTACGTGTAGATGTAATTAAAAGCAAGATTTTTATTACTACGAAAATGACAACATTCAAGTGGTGCATAATGTCTTCTAATGCAACCTGGAAACATTTCTGAGATGGATACTCTTGGGATCCCGTGCAATTGGGATCCAGTACAAACTAGCACCCATAATGCCATGTTGGTGAGCCACATGTGACAACAGATCGCCACCTACTCCTTTAGAAGGTCCCACGAGAAGACAAATAACAAATAGACCATTCAAATGTTAATTTGTCTCATCTTCTAACTCATGATTACACTTTCTTTAACTCCCCAAAAGAGACCATTTTCATGTGTGATTCTTAAGTTTTTAATACCTCCAATATTTATCTTCCATGTGATTGAATGATTTAAATATATTTTAAAGTGTTTTTCCCTCTGCTATGCTGTTCATCCTCCACCCCAGTCTTCTAGTTTCATTGTCTGCTAAATGTGTCACTGGAGATAGAAACTTCCCACAATCTCCAGGTCAGTGGGAGAAGTCCCTCTGACTTCCAATGACTTTTGAGCACTGTTTTTTTCAGTATCTGGAAATTAATCTGGGATGCTAAGATCTAACACTGTAGACACTTATATTTTAGTGAAACTGCCCAGCAAGTGATTTATGGATTTACAGAACTTTACTCCATGAAATAACTGGCTAAAACCAGATTATAGAGTAAATTATCAATGAAATCTTGTATTTTAAACTGTCAAGTAATTTTAATTGTGCCTTAGCTCATTAAGATCTTAAAACTGAATACTCCATGTGCAGTGGAAGAACACCCTTAACCTTGTTCTCTCCACAACTCTAGATGAGGTTTTTCAGCAGTAAAGGCCTGAATCAGCAGCCTCTGTAGCTAACTAACATAGGTATTAACGGGAGGCTGAACCGTTCCGTGACAAGCCACTTGTTTAATGTCGTATTCTGCAAACATGGAGTTGTGCATTATTTAACATCAGACCGTTTGTAAAAGTAGTTAAGCACAGTCACTATTGCAAATTTTGAAGTGCAATTTATCAGGTACAAAAGTTTAATCAAAGGACTCTTAGGAAACTTGTGTGTATTTCACATCCTTTTTTTTTTTTTTTTTTTCTTTAGAACATTATGACTCAGTTTAACTCCCAGTAGTCCAAGAGGCAGGTCTATGTAATTTAATCATTTTTGCTGACAATGTGAAGTCTTGCTTATCTGTCATTACCTGTATCCTCACTAGATTCAATAAAGAAAATTTCTCAGTATATTTGAGGAAAATTATGTGTAACAGGAGTTTCAAATGTCTTCGAAGAAAATATTAACTAACAAGGCAAATATTTATTGTAATTATGACAAAATAAAATAATTGTATTATTTTAACGAGTAAAATTATATTAAGGCGTTGCAACACATTTCTGACAGGTTAATTGGAAAAAGTATCATCCTTAGATATCTGGGGAGAAATGTTTGAATTTAAGATTACCGTCTCCGAGTTTGCTTAAGTCCCTTCTGAACATTACGTCTGGAAATATTTTAGAAAGAGATTTTTTTTTTTTTTTTTGTCAAAAAAATAACGAAACGGCGATTTTTAAGTAAATATTTTCCCACGTTGCAGTTCGACAGTGCAAACGTGCTAGGGACAAACCAGGGAGCAGGGGGAAGCGGTGCCTCCCGGCCGCAGCTGCCCCGGCCGAGCCGCGCTCGCCGCCCGCCCCGCTCCGCCTCCGCGGGCTCGGGGCAGCGCGGAGCCGGGAAAGGGATGCTGAGCCCGGTGTTTTGAGCACTCCCCTCTCTGGCTGCTTGGTGGGGCTTTCCAGGCTTGAGGTCCCACAAGGGACGTGGAGCCCTTGAATGATGCTCCGAATGACATGGAAGGGACCTGCCCGGCGGCTCTGCCGCCTCGGCCCCCCGCAGCGAGGTTTTGGGGAAGCCGGGTGGTGGGGCCGGGCTGGGCTGCAGCCATCCGTGAAATCATCCCCTTCCACCCACCATGGACAGACCCCTGCTTCTCTGAGGTGACCTCCCGTGGCACCCAAGGGATGGTCCTCCAACGCTGTTCAGTGGCTCCAGCGGTTTCTTACGGCCAAGAGAGGAAACTAGGAGATCATATGGGGGAGAAAAAACCGCAAAACCTATTCGGCTGAAGCCTGAGTCACTGGTCCCGCTTAATAACGTTCTAAACGGGAGTCGAGACTGTCCCACTGATCCCTTTGGCTGTTTGCAGCGCTTGAGCGCAGCCATTGCCAATAGTCGCGTAAGGACTTTGAAGTTACGGATATTGTCTTCGCAGGCATTAGTCAGTGCTTTAATGGGTCTCATTCTGGCTCGGTCGCTGAAAGATGTAAGCAAGCCAAAACTTCAACGCTCTTCTGGGGCATCTAAAACGTTAGGTCCCTCCTCCGAGAGGGACTTCGGTGTGAGGCCAAGCGCGAAGAGACGAATGAGTACATATGTTCAAAATTACATTTTCGACAGAAATTCAGATCTACCGGGTCGTGTTTAAATGCGAAGTGGGGCAGAAGTGGGGGCGGGGGGGTTCAGTGTGCAGGAAACATCACTGGGAAACCTGGAATGTAACAGGCAGGATCAAAAGTTAATGGCCTATTTGATGTGAAAAGTGAGCTGGGGATGCCGGAGAGCGGGAGCAAAAGCAGCCGGCCAGACGCACGCAGGGCGTCCGCGCAGCCGGGCCCCCCAGCCGCACGCAAATAGCTAAGCCAAAAATACAGCGCAGGTAGGAGAGCTTCTCCGTCGCGTTAGCCTTTAATGCGGTGAGTTTAACCTCCCGAGTGGGGCGGGGGGTGGCTGAGTCGGCCCTGGCTCGGCGGGACATGTGCCTGGCGGAGAGCCGCGCCCGGCATCGGCTGCCCCCCGCGAAGCCGCGCACGATCTCTCCGCCGCCGGCCGCGCACAGCCTGGGCCGTCGATGAGAGCTCCCACCCCTCCCTCCGTGCCCGCAGCACCGGGGTGACGCCGCGGGTCCCCGGGGAGCTGCAGCGGGGCTCTGCGCGGGAGGGCGCGGGGAGGGAAGCGGGGAGCGGGCGGCGCGGAACGCCCCGAGGCGCGCAAGGGCCGCCGCTGTGGCCCCGCTGGCAGACCTCCAGCGCTCGCACCGCTGCTGCCCGTGCTGGGCAAAGCGCAGGGCTCTATCTGCCCCCGGCACAGACCGACAGGGAAAATTTTTGTTCAGGAGGAGAGGGTGCGCTCCAAAGGATTGGCAGGCCGCGGTCGAAGCTCGCCAAAATTGCAGACCGCCCTGCCGTGCAGCATCGAGCCATCTCGTAGTCGATAAAGCTAAGAACAAAAATATTAGTCTTTAGGACCATTCGAATATTTCATCCGTGCCAATTTGTTTTAACAATAGTTTTCTAAAATTAACTCTCTCCCTTGTACGCCTCAGTTTCTTCGGCTTTAGCATACGCTTTGAATTAAAACTGTTGACAAGATTGTAACGAAAATACTGATTGATGCAAACGTGCCCTGAAACAAATCCACACCTGATTCTGGTTCTCTGACTACGCTGATTAAAGCCAATCCCCGCCTCCAGCAAGCCCGACCGGGGTCCCCAACTTCCAGAGAAACGGTCCTTCTGGACATGATGGTGGCAGAAAACGAAGGCACAGGGACGAGTACCGAAAAACAGGGTTTGAACCGCTTGGGGTTCCCCAAGCTGGTTTGAAGCGATACCGAGACAAACGCATCGAATGCAGTCTTTTCTTCCTCCTTGGTTTGATCTCAACACTCAGACACAGTCAAATGTTGAGAGAAGACTGAAGTCAGGCCACTGCCAGCGCTAGAATAAAAAGGCTAAGGGAAGCCAAAAATGCCTGTGGTCTCCGTGAACTACATTAAATCACGGGGTGGTTTTATTTTGGTGGATAATGAAGCGCGTAAAACGGTAGATAAAAATCAGTTGCTATGGACTGTCTAGGATTTCGTGTGTTTTTATTAATTTTCATAGGAGATTTTAAGATTTACGTAATCTCCTGTTTCAAACTCCGCACGGAGCGCTCTCTCACCGGCGGGAAGCGCCGGGGGAGGCGTTCGCAGCTCCCCGCCCGCGGCAGCCGCCCGGCTCCGCGCCCTACCTGGGGCCGGCCCAGCCCTGCTCCGGCCCGGCCGCTTCGCATGAGCGGCCTGCGCTGTGTACGGAGCCGAGGGGAACCTGAGTGCGCGGTGATGAGTGAGGAAAGCGGGGGGATGTGACACCGGGGGCCGCGTCAGAACTTCTGCTGCCGCCCTGATGACCCAGCTGCAGGTCAGCTCTGCGGGAACACCAGGGAGGTTTGGCCTCCGACTGTTCAGGCAAGGAAGAGGGAGGATGCTGCTGCCTCCGCGCAGCAGCTCTGTTCCCTGGCTGAGCAGGACAAGAACAGCCCAGGTCCCAGCTACAGAGTAGCTGGCCTTGCAGCCTTCCGGCTGACCACCGCCGCCACAATCTCATCCTGTCCCTCTCCCTCGGGCGCCGGCTCCAGCGGTAGCACCAGCGGGGGCCACTGGGGCCGGGTAAACAGGAAAATCCTGCTGGATTCCCAGGCGATTCTCCCCGGGCCGAGGGGAGGAGCGGCCGAGGCGGGAGCAGAGCAGGAGCGGGAGGTGGCCGTTCCTCTCCCGCCCACCTCTCCGTGCGGGGCGCGGGGGCCGTCGCAGCCCTCCCGCCCCTCCGAGGGGACAGCGGGATCCTGCAGCGTGCGGGAAGGCTTCCCGCTGGGATTTGTGCTCTGTCTTTTTAACAGCTACACTTCGCCGGTTTAAAAAACCAACAACTTTATTTTCAGTGAAATGAGTATCGCTGGGAATATGTGACTATAGAGTAAGGAAGGGGCTGGGACACGGGCGGGATTTGCGGAGCGTCACGGTCCCACAGCGGCGTTATCCTACATCATAAGCAAAACCTAACCCGCAGCGACGGCATCACTGACACCCGGCAGCACTCCCACCCCTGTCCCGGGAGACCGCAGAGCTCCCTCCCTCTCTGCTCGCCAGGGCACAGGGGCACCGAGAGCCTGTGGGCACCCAGGGGCCCGGCGGGTCTGCGCGGGGCTCCGCGGGCAGAGCAGGTGCGGCCGGCTGGCAGGCGCTGCCGTGGCTCACCGTGCCTCTGCGGGATTCACCGTGCGGCCGTGTCTACTCTCTTTTCCCTCCCGAGTTTTGGTTGCCTTTTTTGTTTGTTTGGTTTTTTGTTAATTGTTTGTTTATTTTAATTTTTTGGTTTTTTTTTTTTTTTTTCTGATGTAACTGATTTCCACGCAGTTGCACCTCACGTTTTGCCCCTCGCTCAGACTTAAGCTACGTGCCAGCCGGAGCCTGAGGTGCCCTGGGCTACTTTCTGTGCCCGTTCTTCCTTTTATATATATATATATAAAAATATTATTATTATTATTATTATTATTATTATTATTATTATTATTATTATTATTTTCTCTTCCCCATGGAAGTACAGACACACAGATGTGCCAGGTTATTTTCAGATGGCCAGTGCCCAGGACTTCAAACCGATTATCACTGTGTCCTCATTAGCTGGGCTTGCGTCAGGGCTCCCGTCACCAGCTCAAATCCCAGCTCTCTCCCTGCCGTACCTGCCTGACCGAGCCCTGAGATCGGAGCCGCCGTGCACTCCTGGCTGGGGTGGAAGGCAGGCGCTTCTCCCCTCCATGCTCTCAGCAGCCGGGGACTTATTCTAATGAGGAGACTAATGACAGTATGACTTAGATACTCGTTGTCATTCCACTGGCTGGTGGTGGAGATACCTACCAGATTAACACATTCAGGCATCCAAACCTGCCTTCCTAAATAACATTGCCATTCACCTTTATAGCAACTGAGAGCTGTATGAATTTTACCAGCAGCCCGGCATTTTTCTGTGCGTGAGCTGGTTTCTGTTGGACGCTGCTGCGTGCAAACGAGGGACAGAAAAGACGCTTTCTCTGCCAGGGTGTAAGAACGGCAGCAGGTTGTCATTTCGGGCAGTGCTAAGGTCTAAGTTCAAGGATGGGAGTTTTGCTTGCCAGGCACTCGGAAATGCTCGAACCCACACTTTTCCGCCCCTCCTCAGCCCCTCTCCCAAATCAACAGCAACAATAAACTCCGGATGACAATAAATCCTGAAAAAAAAAAAAAAAAAAGGCAGCAAAAAACCAGCACAATACAGTTTAAGATCCCCTCGAGTACATAAGAACACAGAACGCAGAACCATCCTTGTCTCCGAGGCCCCGCAAAACGTTTCTGTTTGTACAGGAGCGGCAAGAGACAGCCGTGTCCATGATGGGTTCATCTGGTTCACTGCTTCACTCTTTGCTGCTGGGGCAACAGATACCCCTCTCAAAGGTGCCAGAGAACACTTTTTCATAGCCCAGCTGTCCGGGTAATGGTGTAGAGCATTTAAATGCTGCGGTTCATCCCTAGGTTGGTGTCACGGCATATCTCTCCCTTCTGATTCTCCTTTGACACCCACAGGTGACTGGAGGGTGTGAGTGCGTGTGCACCCTAGAATATGGCAGCGTGGAAAATGCATTGTTTCCTGAAATAATAAACAATCAACTTGTTCAAATAATCCGGGTTTTACTGTGTTTTGTGTGTGCAGGATTGCTTACCTCAAGTCTACTCAGGTTTCCCAGGCATGAAAAGTCTGTAAACATTGCAAATCATCTAGGAGAGGAGTTGAATTCTACACATCTAGAAACAGACACGTACTGACTTTTTTTTTTAAAGGAAAAAAAAATTTGCAGGATACGTTGTAAAGAAAAAAAAAATACAGTGAAGCAGAAAATAAAGGAAGAGAAACCGAAATGGTACTGGAAAAACCTTGGCTCTGGTAAGCAAGGAAACACTCTTGTCTTCTTCCAGCGTCAC
This sequence comes from Rhadina sibilatrix, assembly GCA_013400275.1. Lineage (NCBI taxonomy): Eukaryota > Metazoa > Chordata > Aves > Passeriformes > Phylloscopidae > Rhadina > Rhadina sibilatrix. Next base: position 430,007 of record VWYO01028659.1, on the reverse strand, counting down.
TGGATGAGGCCATAAAGAGACAGATATTGTGCATTTTCTCAGGTTTTCAATATCCCACACACATACAGTAATAGCAAATTTCAACAGCTATTGCCAGGGCTCGGGTTGGTTTCCCTCAAGTGAAGAAATGCATCTTTAAGTGGGAAATCTGCCATTGGCTAACCACAGTCAAAGATGTCTGCTGGGATAAACAGCATTGTTAATTCCTTCAAGCTCCATCTGTGGAAATGATAAAGTGCAGCCATTATGGAAGACTGCAAAGTTAAATTAATTAGATTCCTCCATTATGTTGCAGTTTGCTGAAGATGATTGCTATTTTCCTCTTAAATGCCATTATTCCTTCATCTATCTAGAGGCTGATGCAATTAAAGTGAACGTAATGTAAATTTAACAACACAAATGACACTTTCCTCCGCGTGTGTTTGAATGGGCCACGCAGGGGCTGTATCTCAAGCTCGGACTTCCCCCGTAAACGTCTGATGTAACCTTAAAAAAAAATTCAAATAAACCAGTGTGTATTTGGATACTTTTCTTCGTCGAATTCTTGGATCAATACTTTTGTTTCATGTTTTCATGTTCTCAGTAATGTTAATGGATCCAGTTACAAACTCTTGCCAGTAACAAAGAAAATATGCCCCGCTGTGCACCCTCCTAAACACTTCTAAGAAATAGTGTTTTCTTTTCATTTGGAATGACAATTTTGTTTGTCTGCTCTTCCCCGGCGAGCGAGACTATAGATTATTAGTAGACACATTTAATTCCGGACCATAACGCCGGCGGCTGCGCCCAGGGCCGACACACGCCCTCCCGCCGGGGCAGTGCCGGGCGGGGGGCGAGGGCATCCTGGAGGGCTCCTGGGGCCAGGGCTGGAGCCCACCGGGACCGGGGCCCTGCCTCCCGCCCTGCTGCCTCCGCCCGGAGTCCCGCCCCGTTGTCCTGCCGTGCTCCTATATTTATTTTATTTTATTTTATTTTATTTTATTTTATTTTATTTTATTTTATTTTATTTTATTTTATTTTATTTTATTTTATTTTATTTTATTTTATTTTATTTTATTTTATTTTATTTTATTTTATTTTATTTCTTTAAGGAAGAAGCGTGATTTCTCTAAGCCTTTGCAGTGCTTCATGGGTCATTATGACTTAATGCAATTAACGTAACCTTTTGTAACCCAATATCACGTACTTCCAGGACAAATCTTTAAACAGATCACTAATCGTAAAACAAGTTATGGTGTCTGGAGTGAAAACTAAGCTGTTTGCTGTTCCCGCTGATACTTTCAGCTTTTCGTCCTTCCCCCTTTCTCTTCCTTGGCTCTCTCATCTCGGGTTTATGGAGTTTGTTGAAACGCTGCTTAATTTTTTTTTTCTTTTTTTTTCTTTTTCTTTTTTTTTTTTATTCCTTTAGGTCTCTGTTTTCAGCCGCTGAAGTCCAGCCCTGGGGTTTTACGGTTTCCGTGAGGAAGGCCGTCGGGAATCCGCCGCAGGAGGAGCGGACGGGCGCGCTGGGGGGAGGGAGTTTGCGCGCAGGGATGAGCGAGCATCCCCGGGCGGGACCGGGACGGGGACCGGGACCGGGCCCGGCCGGGTTTTTTTTTCTTTTTCCCGGGGGCCCGGCGGCCTCCGGGGGCGGAGGGACATCCATCAGCAGCGGCCAATGGAGCGGAGTGCCCTCCCCCCTGGCTAATTGCTTTTGCTTTTCTTTCAATTAGGGCCGGCGCTTCCCGGCGCGCTGCCCCGCCGCCGGAGCGGGGCGGGGGAGCCGTGCGCGGAGGGAGGGCTGCGAACACGTGTCGCTGCATTGGCACACACGGAAAGCCCCCCCGCCAGCCCTTGTAAAGCTTTCTGCAGCACGCACAAGTGGAGCAGGTTTGGCTGCGAAGTTTATGTTCGATTTAACGGCGAGAGGCGCTTCCTGGCCTGCTCTTTCGTTGCCGCCGCGCCGTTTGGGAGCAAATTCGGGCAGGATATTTAAATTTGGTTCAAGTGTCACACGGATCATTTATAGGTGGTTCAAGGTAGAGCCACCGCTTAACCTTAAATTTAGGTTTCTTGTTGCGTGTTTGTGAATATTTTTCTCCCTGCGACTGTTAACACAGATCATGTCCATGCAAACAACACCAACAGAGGCCCGGTTCAGTGATGTGGTACCCACCACAAAAAAAAAAAAAAAACCAAAAAACCAAAAAACCAAAACCAAAACCAAAACAAACAAAAAACAACAACAACAACAACAAAACCCCACAAAACAAAAAACAAAAAACAAAAACAACAACCACCCAGAACAAAAATAGCTGGGAGTAAATGATACCAGAATTCTGGTTCAAGGGAATTACACCTCAGTACTCAGAATTTTAGATTCTGTTTGCATAGATTATTTAACCTATCACACACCATCTCTATACTCTCATTTTCCTAATCGTGTATGCAAAATAATTGGTCTTGTCTTGATTCCACTTTTACATTCAAGTTTTTGTTTGTGTTTCTTGTTAACCCTGAGGAGAGAGAATTGCTCTAATAATGCCGGAAAATATTTTGCATTCTCACAGTCTCTCAAATATTGTGTATTCTGCTACATTTTATGAAAAAAAATCTCTATAATGTGTCATCTTTTACTGTTTTGCATTGGATTTAAGCATGTCAGAAACAGGAATTAAGTCTACATATTCATCATAACAATGTATTTCCAAAAAGGATGTAATAAAGGTAATATTTAAAAGGTCCCAGTTGTAAGTTTCAGAAAAAAAAAATTACTGTAGCTTATGTGTCTTTGGAGAGACTGACAGGCCTTCAAAGAAATCTTGCAGAATGCACAATGCATTCACCTTGTCTGGTTTAATAGAGGCAGAAAATGATTAGGGTGTCTTTTAATACTTGCTGTACATGTGATGTAGGAAGCCAAGCCTCAGACCAGTTTAAATGTTGATATACTCAGCTTGAAAAAGCTTGTCAAATAAATCAAACTGTTCTGGGGGCAAACCCATGTTGTTTTTAAACCACAGAGTGGGGCAGTGGGTGTGGTTACTCCCATGGTTGAATGGTGAATGTATAGATTTAAAATACATTTTGCCACACTGGTTTTCAGAGGATTGTTTTGGCCTCGTATTCCAATACCATGAGCCAAAACTCTGGTCAATGTTTTGACAACAGAGCCAGGAAAAACAAAAAAGGCTTACCCTCTGAAAAAGAAATGAAGATGTAGTGAAGGAAAACAGTAGTCTCTCTGCCACTGCCTTACTCAATCCATATGTGGACTTAAACACAGGAAATACCCACCATTCACCGCAATCAAGCCAGGGGCTTGTGCATCAGAAAGTGCCTTGTGGAACTAATTGTAGTTTATTAAGATTGTCATTGACATAGAAAAGCATTTTGAAGTCAGAACATTTAAAGAATACAGAAAAAAAAAAGATAATCTGCTGCATGAGTGTTAATTTTAAAAGACATGTATTTACCACAACACTACAATCTTACAATGTGCATTTGTTATGGCATTTTACATAAATTAATTATCATTTTTTGATGTATGTGGTATTAAACTCTTTATGCTTTCTTTTCATCCACAGTTCTTCTGCTGTTTCAGGATAATTTCAGAGGGAACAAAATCTAAACTTCACCAATTTAAAAGGATAATAAGAAAAAGCATGGTACCTTTCATACAGGCAAAGTTTACACAGAAAAAAAAACTACAAATAATAGTTCTAGAATTTTTATTTTTTTGTAATTTTACAAACTTAAACAAAAACTTTTCCTTGCCAACAAGTATTTTGCAAAGTGTTTACTTTAGGACTTTAATGCCAGATATGTTTCCTTGTGAGGTTTTGGTGATGCTTTTCCTGACCGCCCATTTTTTATTATTATTATTTTGCTGTACCGTTGCATTTAGATTTTTAGCATGGTGAGTCACTATTAGACCCAACAAAACAATGCTGTGATTGCCAATTAAATTCAACCTCTGGGTAATTTGCACTGAATTTATATTCCTGTGATCACCTGTGATCTTTGCCTGGTGATTTTCCTTCCCAGTGCTTTACATTGAATCAGGAGACCATTTGTACTCCCAGTGATACAGGCTTTTTTTTCATTCACTGCTGCACTGTGGGTCAAGTCACTTGGCCTTCCAGACAGACTGGGAAGTGTTTGAGGGTGCAATGTGTTTTCCGCAGCTTTCAATCCATTTGAAATTCAAATCTCCACACCAGCTACACAGGTACAGTGGCAGGATTAGCGACAGGCAATTTCAGTGCTTCAAATGGTGTCTTTACCTGAAATAATTTTGGTTTTGTTGTTTGTCTCTGATCCTTCTTTTTTTCTTCACCCAAATTTCCTGAAAATTTGCTGTTCAAAATCTCTTGTCTTCTGAAGAATTCCTAGAGAAAACCTGTCCGCAGAGAGCAAAGGTTGCAGTTGTCATTTCCACCTGTTGAAATACAGAATGAGATTTGGAATACAGGTAGCTGCAGCTCCCAAAGCTGCACGTTCAAGCATTGCTTTTGCCTGAAGTGATTTTAACCTGCCATGTAAAATGTCATGTCAATGGCTCTCTTTTGCCATTTCTTACAAGCCCATTTTGTCTTGGCTGATTCACAATCTAGACTGAGGTGTGGGATGTTTGAGGGTCAACATTCAAATTTCTTTCTGTTTCTAGTGCTAAGATACATTGAGAGTACCCGAGATCTTCCTCCAGAGCTGGTCCACAGGCATCACCTCCTAATCCCAGCTACCAGCTATTTTTCTACCTTAAGCAGCAGCCTTACCCTGATATTTTGCAACTTTTGTAGATTTGAGTTCACCTTTCCTGAACCATTCTTTGCATTTTATGTGGTCTGTTGGGGGAAAAAGTGGGGGGGAAATCTGTGTATGAATACATAAAATGAGATGAATTTACAGGCATGAGTCAAGTCTGATTGTTATGTAAACACTACTGATTATTGTGTTGGTAGATGTCTACACCAAAGTGTATTTGGAGTACAATAATCCATATGATATATTCAGAAAGTAACTGAATATGTAATAAATCAAGAACAGACAAAAACATTATTTCCCTATAAAGTTGTTCATTTGCCATACACGATTCTTAACTTTTTTCAATGTGAAACATTGCATATGCAAAAAGCTAATCTGAAGAAAACTCTCAGCTCCATCAATGCATGCAGCAACATTCCTGTGGGAACAAAAAAGAGAATAAAAGTTTGGCATCTTGAGATCTGGACTATGGACAGATGCACTGTCATTAATTTTTAAAAGCGAGAGCAAGGGACTGTGGGCACTAAGATCATATTCTGAGAGTTTGTATTACTGACTTTGGAGTGACAGCAAGTAAAAAACACCCCTGAAGGTCAATGTAATTAGATTTCTAAGTCATCCATATTTTTTCCTGATTCAATGAACATTAGACTGATGTGATTGGAGGCAGTGAAAGTTAAAAGTTTTGGCCTCTTTGCTTACTTCGCAGCAGAGTTTCCTTGGCCATTTGCCCATTACAAGTCTTTGCAAGGCCAATGTTCATACTGATCAATTTTCTTTTGCTTTTTTTTCACCATAGATGTCTAAATAAAATGGTGGCATTCTGTAAGGACACAAGAACAGCAAAACAGTAGAGAGATACTAAATCAGAAGGAGAAAGTAAAGAAAGACAGGAGGTGATGTGGTAAGAGGAAAGGCAGAGATAAATGTGCATGAGAGTAAATCTCTTCCTTTAGAGTGACACTTGTGAAAACTATAAATTACAACACACAGACCATCAAAACCTTTGCTAGATGCATCTGCATCTCATGCAGCACATCCTGATCCGGTGTGCTGCACCTCTGTAGCGTTTGATCAGAGCCATGGAGGCAGGCCTGGAAAAGAGAGTACAAATTTATAATCAGGAGGCAGTAGCCAAGTTGAAACTAGAGTGGAAGTATGAACTCAAGGAAAGGTAATATTCTTACAAATAGTAATTGATGTTTATTTATGGCATTAGAATGTCAAAAGCAGTCAGGGCTGTCCTGAACCTACTCTATCTTGGTTTTGGCATTAGTATATAGGGACTTGAATTTCATTCCAAGCCCTACTACTTTCAGTTATGCCCATGCACCAGCCTTTGAGCCTGGTTACTTTAAATAAAGGCTTTTATCTCCCCAAAATTGTAACTAGCTTCACTGATGGGTAGTGTGAACACAATGGCACAGACTATTAAAAATGTCCTTTTAGTTTGTAAAGACATAGTATCAGTAAGAATTGTGGAACCTAGTGTATAAATTAGACAAGACTGCTGAAGACAGCAGGATTTTTCTTAGGAGCCATTGCAGAGTTCTTAAAATAACCATGTAATTAGGTCCAAATCATTTAGGCAGTTTTGGGAAACATGCTGTTTGAGATAAATGATGGATCCTCAGCTGATGTAAACAGGTGTTGTTCTAACAATGTGCTCCTCACACAGCAGTGGGCTTATATCCATAATAATCCACACACTGGATCTTCTCCCCTCACTGTCCAAATGGATTCCTAGTGTGCTGTCCATCCTTTTGGGAGTTGAAAAATACAGACCTCAAATTACATATACTCTGAATTGAAGAAAATGCAGATGTCCTTGTATGTGAAAATGTATTACTAGATCAAAAAAATAATCCATTTGTATCTGTTACTGTGTGTTTTTGGTGGGGGGAAAAAGGTATTGCTTTACATATTTCATTTTCTAATATTTCAGAATAAATGGCCTGGAAAAATCCAAACATTGTTATTTTTAGCCCTGTTTTCTCTCACTCTCTCTCCCCCACTACCCCTTCATCTCCCCAGAAAAATTCAGGCCAATTTCAACCACATTTCAGAAAGGAGGAGAAATCCCAAACATCATTAAGGTCCAATAACTGCCATGAAAATTTGTGGTTGCATAGCAGAGAAAAAGCATATTTGTTCTTCCAGGTAACTTGGCTCATTTGGCAAAGTCAGCTTTGCTTCTGCCTGGCAATGGCTGTGCACGCACACTCTCGTGGCCGCACGTCAGCCAGCTCACCCAGGGCTCTGGGACAGCTTCAGGCTGTTCTCTCTCTTGCCAAAAGGGATTATCAAGTGAGGATGTGAGAGATGAATAGGGTTAATACAGTAGGAACGTGCAGAGGATATAAGACACAAACATACAGGGGCTCAGGCTCTGTTAACTACTCATGGAACAGCTTGTTTTTTAAATATACCTAACGTAGTTATTACACTCTTTCCTAGACATTGAGTCCCATGTTTATAAAGTATAATCCTTGGATAATTTATCACTTTCAATAAATACTAGCATTTAATCTTCATGCTATGGCTTTTTCAATGAAGTCATTTAATTGAAACAAGATTTATGGTATTTTTACACCAATGTGCACAATATTAGCTTTTTTTTTTTAAAGGACAACATGCTAAACCTTCTACCACAAAAAATACTTATGTTAGCTTTACTTAAGTTACTAAAGTTAGCTTCCTATTATTTTATATATATATTTTATGTATTTTCAAATTTAGAAGCAACTGACGTATCATTGTTTTTAATCCAAGTGAAGAGTGTTTAAGAAATTACACACTCAAAAAAAGTAAAAAGGAAAAGGAAGAGTCATGGTAGACATACAAGGTTAAGCTTTTAACTACTTTTTGTCTATAGCTTTTGACTTTACCATAAGAAATCTGGAGCTGTTTGGGAGAGTTGGTGGTGGATCTTTAACCTCCCCGGGGGCTGGAGTCCTCAGGTGTCCTATACAGGCCAGAAGGAAGCCAAGAGAAGTTTGTGCTGGGAGTCCTGACGTGCTGCCTGGAGCAACCTCTCTTGTTCTGCTGGCTGTGTGGGAGTTGGAGAGACCTGACCCCCAGCTTAGACACTACCCTTAAATGCCTTCAGATGCGTGGTGTAGAGAGCCTAAGTGGAAAGAGAGCTGAGCCTGCTCTCAGGTTCAGAAATAAATAGTCACAACAATAGAAGAAAAGGTTTCTGTCCACCTCAAGATGGACCTAAAAGCAACAAAAGAGAAGGCAATTAAGATTCTCAGCTACCTTAACAGCCATGCAACTTGCCATTGCATCTCCTCCCAGACCAGGCCAGAGAGGCAGAGGTGGCATGGCCTCAAGCAGAGAAGACTGAGAGGTTCCTTCATGGGCTCTGTCATTTTCTATCTCCTCTTCATTCCCTGTCTCAGGGACTGCCCTTTCATATGCCTTTTCCCACACCAGCTTTCCTGGAGTGTTTTCATGTTCCTCAAGGGGATTTCTCTTGCTGCTTCTGTCCCTGGTCCTCTGTGGTCACCCACTCCTTCAGACAACTGACTTGTGCCCAACTCTGATTTCCTAATGCTTCTGGAGCCACTCTACTTACTTTTCTCTGCTCTTCACTTACTGCCTCTCCTCTTCCTCTCATGGTGTCTCAAGGCTTTCCTCTTTCCTTTCTCCTTTTCTAACTCACTCCTTGGAAATTTAATTCATTTTCATGACTGTTTTTGTACCATCTCCAGGAGAGTGGCTACCAAGTCTAAATTTCTGTTCTTGACAACATCCATCGTTTTTGTCTCTGTAATTCTCATATTTCACTCCCCAAGTCTATCCAACATGCAATTGCCAACATTTTCTGGCTAGCTTACATTGCAATTTTCTCACTATTTAAGTGAAAGAAAAAATAGGGAAAACTTTGAGTCTCATTTCTCAAGAACACAAAGGGGATACTTCTATTCTTGGTGGTGTACCAGGTAATAAAGATAAACCTTACTTTATTCTGAAATCAGACTAGACTGTATATATTTATGTGTAGCTGCTATGGTGACATTTACAACAAATCACTATCATTCACAAGGAATAATCTGTCAAATATGCAGGGATTTAAATATTTTACCACTAAAATTTGACTGCACTTTTCTCAGTTGAATGTTGAAAATTCCGTGTAGTTCTTAAAACAACACTTTCCCCTCCAATATATATTTTCCAAAGCTGTATTCTTGTAAATTACTATAAATGATCATCCTTTGTGCGGTAGAAAAGGATGGCAATCAAAAATGCTCATTCCTCCTGACCAGGGTTTGTTTGAACTGGCAGAGGAGAACTGAGATCCTCCATTGTGTTGTGCAGGAAGGTAGAGAAGAGATGAAGGGAGCTCACTCCAGTGGTGGTTTGGATTTAAGTGAAGAGCCTTGCAAGGCTGGCACTAGGGAGGTGACTCCTCTCCAGAGAGGAACTGAGCATATTTCCATCGAGTTTTCAGACTGAGTTGAGCCATGGGCAGAGTGCAGAGGACAGAGATATGAAAGTAGACATGCAGAGGGGACAAGAAGATAGCACAAGTCAAACAGTTGTCACTTTGCTGCTGCTCATGAGAACTGTCTACTGGCTCCAAAATTAAACAGCTACATTTACTCCTGTGGTATGCTAGACACCAAACAGCATAATAGAAACTGTCCCTCTAACATGAAAGAGTGCGAGTTTCTGTGTGAAGACCATACTAATTTTATGGGTCTGATGAACCTTAGCTACAGTGTCAATTCCTGGACGTCTGCAGCCAAATAATAGAGTCAAGAGATGTCACACATCATGTGTTCTTGTGATACGGTGAAGATGAGCAGAAGAATCATGCTAAAGATGAATCTATTCATGACTAAAGATGAGGAGTAGAAAACTAGAGCATACACTTCATTGGTATTGAGGTACAGACAGAAATATATTACTTTTTGTTTTGTATTTACTTTTTTTGGATGAGCACCAGAAACAATAATTCTTTTGTCTGAATTGAAAGCTCTTATTTTCAGCTGCCAAAAATCCAAGTTTTTTTTTTTTTTTTTTTTTTTTTTTTTTAAGATTTCAGAGACACAGAAACAATGGACGTTTTGTTTCCTCAGATTCAGTGATGGAGAGCTGACATGCCAAAGTCGTTCTTCTGTTTAGTAAAGAGTTCTGCAACATTTGTCTTCCCCTTAGGGATGTCAGTAGAACTAAATTAATATTATACTATATACCTCACCCACTTGTTTCAAAGATGAACTTAAGCCATATTTAATATCCTCTGGAAAACTGGCCACGTATATAATGTTTGTACCTATTCTAACATTGTGGAAAGCAGCTGTTTCATACAGCCAAGAGGGTACCTGTCCTGCATATCCTCCACAATGCAGAACCAAGGACAACTGGAGCAGGATGGACAGAGGACTGTGGGTGTGTGATACGTATACATTGCCACTGCATTTAGCCAAGAGTAGCTGAACACAATGACTTCATCCATCCTGGCACGCCTGAAGCGTGACCTCAGCTCACTTTGGCTTCAGTTTGTGTTGAAGATTCTTAGCAGGTGCTGGCAGCTCCGTGGATGTGACACAACATATATAGCTCTCTCTTCATCCAAAAGGCAGGATCAGTTTCATGCTGACCCTGCAAGTTACATTTGCACTATGTGGAGTTTGTCCTCTTGTTGTTGTAGCTTGGACGATCTAAGTTTACAACTGAGTCAAGGCTTGCAAGCAGAACTGGTATTTTTTACCTGACCTAACTGGGGCAACAAAGCCACCTTATCATCATACATGTGGGTTTTTTCCATGCATCCTTAGGATATTTCCCTGTGATGGACATTCGCAACAACACAGGGCAGTGATCTGAAACAGAGTATTTTTATTTGTGCAGTCACACTTGTAGGTGTCTGTTGCAAAGACGAGCGACAGCTTTGAAGGGAAGTAGCCTCGCACAGCAAACGACCCTGTGTAGAAGTGTCAGGACTTCCTCTGTGCATCTACTAAGACATTTTGCTTCAGCCAAAGCCTTGACTTTCAGCAAATCACCCCGTTCAGTATGCAGTACTTCTGTTTGTGTCTTCATCTGCTCCGAAATCCACTGCTGTGTTTTCATGCACCCAGACATCCTTCCATATGGCAAAATTAGTGCTGGTCACACAAGTTATGTGTACAGTAGCAGGCAGTACAGGCTGGTGTGAGAACATCAGGGGAGCAAATCTGTTGATCCCAAGGACTAGGTTGACCATGTCAGAGGAGGTTTGCTTTGGTCTAGCTTATGACTGGGCCTGGGACCTGTTAGGCTACCTGTGAGCTATTGCAGTGAATTGGGTACAGTCCTGGAGCATGTCTGGCTTAGGTTCACCCAGAACACGCTTATGGAATGTGCTCTTAGACCGCTCTGAAGCTCTGAAGCAAAACACAGTGAATGGGAGCAACCAGGAGGTTTGTTCAAAAATTCACTTCTGCTCTGACCTACAGCACTGCTGCAGATTCCTCAGGAATGCACTGTACTACAGCATGGTGCTGCAGCACTCCGTCAGTTCAGCATTGTGTTTCCTTTTCTCAAGGAGCCACATGTTCCTGCAGGTGACTTGGGATGTAGACAGACACTTTTTCTTCCAGCATTAAAATAACAAGACAGATGTTCCATGTAGAAGTTATCTTCTAATTGAGTATATTCTAACACCACCAGGCAAATTTTATCCCTGGGGCTGGGTTACAAAGCCACATATCCATGACTGTGCATGCTGAAACCTGACTAACCCAGAAGGCAATTTTTAGGAGAAGTCCTAGTCAGACAAAATATTTTTACTATCTATACAAAAGGAAATATTCTAATTTTAGTGTCTGCTGATGTAACCAAAACCTTTTAAAAGCAAACAAATGGGTGTGGCGCATTTACTAAAACAAAACAAAACCCCCAAACGAACAAACAAACAAACCAATTAAAAAAACCCCAAACAATACCTCCATCTGCTGAAAAAAGGAACCTTTTAGAAGCCTCCACTGAAAAGTTCAAGATGAGGGAGGGGTATGAAAAATAAGGCTGACCATACTTAGTGAGATGTTTTCATTCTTTAGTGGAAGCAAGTGCTTTAATAAGCTAAAATGTTTAATCATCTCAACTCTACTAGAATGTTTTAATCACCAGCCTAAATAAAAAATATAGAAAGTACTGGAAGCAATTGTTTTAATAAATGTGAAGAAAGAACTAAGTGCCAAGAAACACATTAGATGTTATTTTTTGTCTGTACTGCCACAGTTCATTATGGCTGTCACTGGCTTGACTGAGGGCTTTCCTCTGAAAGCATCCCATTGATTGCGGACAGAGGATGCTGTTATATTCCAGCACGTGACTTTATTCAGATGCATTTGTGAAAATAGTGCAAAACTTAACAATGGGAAATGACAGAAATTTGTGGAGTTTTGAGTTTGTTTGTTTGCTTTTTTAAATGGACGGGGTATTGATATTGTCGCTGTGGGACATGAATGAGGAGACCGAGTCTGGTTCAGAAGGCTGCTGGACCCCTAAATGAGGAGGGGCCGAGCCATTTGTTTTCCATGCTTATTTTATACCTTTACAAAGCACTCACCTTAGAGGTGGGGACCCCAAGTGACCATTGGTCACTTGATGAGACCGTCACGCAAAGTCCCTCCTCTGGGAAAGCGTGAAGAAAACATCTTTAGTTTACAAATAGCATGACCTTGTGTACTATGTAGAGTGCTGGGAAAGAAATTCCCAAAACCAAAACATGAGGCACGAATGGTGGCTACAGACACCACAAGCCCAAAGAAGAAATTTTGCAAGGATTGTGGTGATTTCACTCTCTGTTCAAACAAATTCTGAAGACTTCCCCTGCAGTCCTCAGTTTTATCTATGCACTGACTAGGTTGAATTGCAGGCTTGAAGCTTTAAGCACAGCTTCAGCTATAGGAAAGTTTGGAGGAGACAGAAAAAAAGTACAATGTGTGCCTGAACACATTGTAAAATAAGTAATGTAAACTATGAACATGGAAGAAGAAAACAGAAAGTAGACTTCCAATATCTCCATGAACCATCAAATATGCCCTATAAGTAAAATAAAATCCTCTGTCTATGCCAAACATTACTCCATCGTAACGTTTCATTGCACTGTATCTATTTGCATGAGCCACTAACTCCCATTTGTAGCTGTCCACTAGTCTAGACAGACAAATCTTTGAACATCTATTCTTTTGGTGGATTTATCAGATTTCCAGACCCATTTCCCCCATCTCTGCAATTTCTGTTCCTTCCTCACTCTTCTGCTGGCTGCAGTGGATTGCTGAGGTAGGTCCACACAACTAATCCTCTGGCATCAGGGTGAGCAGTTCGCTCACTCGCCTTCTCTTTCCTTTAGTCCTGTTTGAAGTGACCTCCCCCCACCTTGTACTGAGCATGATACAGAAACTGGCTAATCCTCTGCAGTAAATTTAAATCCTATATGGAACACACAGTACGCTACTGCTGAGGAGCACAGGAAAACAACTCCCTGAGACTCCTGTGCTCCAGCTCCTTTAATACAACTCGCACTCTTTGTGAAGCATGGGCATTGTGTATCCAGCAAGCTTAATGCTGCACGCTATGAAAGACTTTGTGCTCATAAGATTGCTCAAAAAGGCTTTAATAAAGCAGTTTTCTAACACGGCAGTTTTTGTTTATTTTCAGAGTTCAAGAACACAGTGCTTTGGTAGTTCTGCAGTTCCGGATGTGTAAGGTATTTAAAAATCAGTTCCAGAAACCAAAGCAGTTCTATCCAAGGTACATCAAGGGCTAGATTCCAGCCACACATTCAGTATAAATAATGTAAAACCATCAGTCATATTTTATAGTAAGCAAAGCAATATTGAAGAAGTAAAGACAAGCTAATAAAATAATTAATATTAGTGGAAAATAACTGGTATAAAGTAACAAATACGTTTCTGTAGACATACCACTTAACTCTAAAAAAATATATACATACATATATGATGGCTACAAATGAGCTTGTGATTTTCTTCCAAAAGTATCTGAGCAGGAAGTAAAACATTTTCCCAGTGGATGAAATAACATTCATTTTTGCCAATCTAAGCAAGGCAGATTTAAATTTTATGTGTGTCCAACTGCTTGTTCCCCCTCAGCTAATAACCTGCCTTGCTGGAAGCATTTCAAATGAAAAGGAGTTCACAGTTCCTAAGCCCAGCTCTGAATATATCTGCCATGCATGTAAACAAGTAAACCATTATGTTTCTTGTTGAGATAAAGAATACCATGATAAGTGGGGACTTTTACCAAACAAAGGGCTTCCTATTGCGAGTGTGGATAATCTTCCAGAAAACCCTGTGTTTTGGCAAATCACACCAGATTAATCTATTAGGCATCTCCTTTCATCATCAAATTTCCGCTGCCTATCACAGTGGCTGCCTTATCAAGCACCCTTTACTCAATAGCAGGCCCATTCCTAGGATTTCAGGTGCTGGCCTTCCGAGCTCAGAAAACAGGTGTCCCCACTGTTTTCAGGCAGGAAAGGTCCCTGCACAGAAGCCTGGGAAAGGGCAGGGGTATCAGCCGCTGTTCTACCTGAAGGAACAGGTAACAGGAAACTGTTGATTCAATGAGCTGACTTAATTGGCAAGCATTAGTCAGCACTGAGTGTTTTTTGTGAATTAAAAATCCTCATAAGAATCCTTCCCGACAATAGTTTTGGAAAGGGGGAAGATATGTGCCCAGAAATGCCCTCCCAGGAGCAGGCAGTTCTTGTAGCTCTATTTTAAGTGCTGCATTCTCTTGGTGTAGAGAAAATAAGGGCTAGGAGCAGAGGGCAGTGTCAATCTTTACCTGGTTATGTGTACTGCCTGAGGTGTTAGGCAAATTACCTATATTCAGGAAGAAATGGATTTCAAATCTCAAATCAAGGTTAATATTCCAAACCAATCAGTAAGATGGATGAGGTTTTAGGTTTTCAAGCTCACTCTCAGTGCCTTCCCTGGCCAGGCTTTTTTTTTTTTTTTTCTTCAAGTTAATGAAACTGGGCATACAGTTTCTGACCATTTATCTGTGAAACAGGGCCATCCACTTGGTCAGTCAGCAATAATGCAATATGGAAGCACATTCAGAGTCAGGGGTAGAAGAAAGACATTTTAAGGTTGAGGAATGTGTATTTACAGAAGCCAATAAATCCTTGCTCATCTTATTTAACTTTCAGTGCTTATCTCTTCTTGTCCAGACAGCATCAAGCAGCTCCTGTCCTGGCAGGTGTCTCAGTATCTGCCTGCCTTCTCAGGCAGAAAGGCCTTCATTCTGTGCTCCAAACCCCGCTCCTGAAAAATTGGCTTCTACAGACTTTGCTGTAATGAAATCAAGGCAGGCAGGAAAGCTGGCATAGTGACAGCAGGAAGAACCCATCTGCTCTCAGCTCCTCTCTTCGACAGCAGGGCTGCTCAGAGCATCAGGATGAGCTCCCAGCTCTGCTTGGTGGGCAGGAAGGAGTTGATAAGCACATGCCTGCCCTTCCGGGACTCCACAGCACGGGCTTTGTTTCATCTACAGATGATTAAATGGTCTACGGAGCAATTACAAACCAAAGGAAGGAATAGCCAGCTCTCTCCAGGTTTCCTCAATCAGCATGATTGAATTTCTCAGAGGAGGGCAGCAGTAGCAGCGGCAGTCTCAATGACTTTTCCTGAAAAATGTTGTCCAGTTTAGGATTGAGCTTTCATTTAACTGCTTGCTGTTTCATTTTATTAAGTGCAAATTGTGCCTTAATAGATTTACAGTTGCCATAAACTTTGGCATCATGAAAGCTGTCGGACTGGCCAGTTGCACAGTGTATTTCTCAGATGATGCTAGAAAGGGTGAACAGGACAAGCCAGCCACCAAGAAAGTCTGCAGAGTGTTTTAGAGGGTCTATGCACAATGTTCTGAGAGGCAGACAGAGATGAATCACAAGCAGTTGCTTTCTTTTTGTTCCTCTCTTTTCTAGTAATTAGAGTGGAGGTGGAAGATTTCAGAAGTTTATCTGCAAATGAAAAATAGCTCGCTTTGTCTTTTCAGACAAACTTTGTAAATTAATTGTTAGGCGGTGATTACCCCAGTCCAAAACATGTTGTTTTTCTGCATGCCCATTACACTGTAGCTCTGTTCTGCACACATTACACTATGTTTAGTTCTAATACACACCAGCAAAAAAAGGTAGACATACTGGAGTGAGTTCAGAGAGAAATATCAAAGCTGATTAAAGGGCAGAAGGTACAGACTCCTGTAAGAAGTTTAGAAAAATTAAATTCAAATGCTTTGGTTAAGCACTGATGGACAGTGGGCATGAAAGACACCTACAGTCATTTTCCCTCAGACAAAGATGGCAGGCTGTGCAATTTTATCCCCAGTTAGATGGATGATTTACCATGGATAAGATGGAAAGCTGCTTATCTTCCTCAAGCTAAGTGAGAAGGGCTAAAGAGAGGAAGAGAAGATGAATTTTCATTTTGTGTAGGGGAGATTTTTCTCACCTCCAAATAAAATCTCCTGTGGGAGGCTATTCATTTTGCAAATCAGCAACTTTTCCCACCAAAGTTTTTTGGCAAAATCTGACTTCCTCTGTGTGTTGCTAAAAGGTTGGTTCATTTACTCCACACAGTCTACATAGGAATCTCTGTTACCTCCCCATGCAGATATGTACAAAAGAGCTTAGAGGTCTTCAGGGAAGTTTGATACTAGAATAAAACAAGACTGCTACAGCTCTGCTCTGTTGCATCCCCTGAACAAAGAACTCTCCCATGTAGGGGTACCAATGTAAAGGGGAAAAAAGATCTGGTGTCCTATGCAGGACATTTTCCCTCTGCGTATCCACACAGAGGTATTTCACATCCTTGGCTTACACTGGAAAATACCTCCATATGCAAAAATGCACCCCAGATGTGAAGCAGTAGAAAGGAAAGCTGTAAGTCAAGGGGAGAAGCCTATTTTTGCTGTTACTGCATTCTGAAAAGGGTTTGCTTTATGGGTCAAATATCCTGCGAAGCACTGAAATGCATGTGTGAACTTTGCTGAGTGACAACCACTGTACCAGACAGCAATATATCAGAGCACCTAATAACTATGTAAATAGTTTCTTGATGTAATGATCCTGTGAGAAACAAGGCAATTTATTTCAAAACAAATTTAGCAGACAAATAATTTTCTGGTGACAGTACCAGGAGAGTTAGTTGTAATAATCATACTTTCAGAGTTAAGTATTCATACTGTTTTATGATGATTTGTAAACAGGCATGGACCCGTCAACTGGAATTGAGGAGACTTTTGCCCTTCTGTTCTGCCCGCACAGCTCAGGAGCCCATGGCTTACAAGTCTGGTGTACCCTTATATCCCACTCCTCACCTGTCGACAGCCCTGCTACATCCCATAATGTAGTGTGTAGATCATGTCAGAAGGGCTGGAACAGAATTATAATGTGTTGGGATACATTCAGAGATGCAGAAGTCGTTACCAACCCAAACCATCTCATAAAATCAAAACCGGGATGTTTATGTTTTAGACCTTCTTGTGGTCAAGCAGTTAAATTGTGCTTCAAGGGAGCAAAACAACGTTTCTAAGGTAGTTTGTAGTTAACTTTGCAATACTGTCAGTCTGTGAAATGCAACATATTCCTTCTAAACAAATATGAAGTGCGTGCCTCACTTACCTTTGTGCGAAAACACATGTTAAGAGACACAGCCAACAAGACTTTCTTTTCTCCCCACACTTACTTCACATGTAAATTCAATTAATTTATTTCTGTAAACTTGATCTTTCTGTATGAATGCAAGATAAGGGTTTTAAGGCTTTTGGTTCACTCTGCTAATTACAGTGTAAAACACTTTGCATATTTGTTGTCAAGGGCCATTTTGAAATCACATAAATATCTCAGAAAATTGCTTAAATCTTCTTCACTCCATTAGCAAATGTCATATTTACAGATCACCAGAGGACTTAATGGTCACCATGCTCATAAGAGAGCTGCCAGCACGCTGCGGCCAGCAAGGCCATTTGTAATTCTCATTAACAGTTCTACCATTTTTGGTTGTATGAAAAGTGATAACACACCGATCTAACAGTCATTACGAACTTTTTCTTACTCCTTTAGGATTAATTTGCACTGACCCAGAATTCTCTATTTGCTTAACACAAGCAGTGGGCCACTTTGATGTTATCTGCTTCTATAAACAATAGCGTACAGTTCTCTCCTGGGCTAAAACAGCTCTTACTCTACTGAGAATTAGCTGTATTAATCATTCTGAAGTCCAAGAGTGCATGATCATAAATTGTGTGCAGGGACCTCACTTAGCAACTCCCAAGACTCTCATTTATCAACATTTTTTTCCCTTCCTGGATATTTAGTATGTAGGGAGTAATTTATTTCTGAGCTGGTGCCTTGTGATGTCTTTCATGTTGAAGTAAAGTTGGAAAACTTTCCGCAACAAATATAATTTTTCTTTCTTCCTTAGTGTAAGAACAAAAATTAAGGATCACAGCTACAGAATGATTCCCTCAAGTGGTCAGAACAGAAAGCACAGGCCAAGCTTGTAGTCACAGAGCTTTAAATTCAGTGAACCAGACACCAGTAACTAAAAACAAGCCAAATTGCGCACCAAAAATGCCTCTTCCTAGTTATAAAATTAGAGTTTTAAAAGTGTGGGTCATCTTTGAAGCTGATACATGCCTAACTTTTCTTACCTTTCAAACTAAGTTGTCAGAACATTATTAAGTTATAATTAAAGCAAGATGAAATCTTCAGAGAACATTAGTTTATATTTTTCCAGAAAAGGTCTGACTACCAGTGAGTGATATTTTTCTCCTTGCCATTTATTGGTCTTTTTCCCAGCATCAAAACACAATACAAGTCTGCCAAAAATGTAAGGATGAAAAATGCTGTTCCATATCAGGTCAGAGTGGATGTGATACAATGTACTTCAAACTTTTAATGCAGCTAGTAAGAGACTTTTATTTAAACTCTCCCCCAACTTTCAAAATCCCCTTGTAAAAGGATACCAAGTTGGAGCATAAAAAAATTATCAAGAATAGAGGGAGCAAAACTCACATTTTGAGTGAAAGAAAGAAAACCTTGGGTCTTACAAGGCAGTCTTTTACCCACATGGCTCAATTTCTTCAGCTTGTGGGATTTTTCATTATCTAAACCAAAAGAGGAGACAGAAGCCCAAATTCTGCTTTCCTTGAAAGGAGCATATGTGAAGTATCTTCATTGACTTCCTGGGGAAAGTCCAGAGTTGAATAATTTTTAATGACAAAATAAATTTGGCCCAACTCAGGTAGAATCAGCCTCATAAGCTCAGAAACCTTTCTAATATTTTTCCTAGTTTCATCTGAGTTTAACTTTGATTTCAAAGACCTCACTGTTTTATTGTAAACATGTGGTTTTAAAAGTACTGCACTGATCCAAAGTTATCAGCATGTGAGTTTATTTTACATTAAGTAGTTCAAAAATATATGAACATAAAGTGCCAACAGAAACAACAAAAATATAAATAAATCACCACATTCAGCAGAAGTGCTTTAATTCAGAATGCAATAAAGACAGTCAAGGTTTAAAAAGTTCATGCCAGAGTGTAAACTAAAGAAATCTGTAATTTATTTTTTTCCTGCAGATAGTTTTGCTGCTGCAGCCAAAAGATTCTCAAAGGTTGTCAAAAAATAAAATTAAGGAGTAAAAAAAGAAGACAGTTGGAAAACATTTATTTCCCCTCAAAAAATTCTGGCTTCTGCAATTTGGCATTTTTCTCGGCTTTTGAGAACATTTGTTTTAATGAAGGCCAAGAAGTGCTGTTATAATAACAGATTCTCCCTCTCTTCCCATAGATAAATATTCAAGAGTTCTGATCTATCCTCATCTAGAGCTGTGCCGTCTCACTGATATTCATAAAATCATGAGAACAATTCCTGTAAAAACTGCTCATACTTCAGAGGCTGCCCTAATGCTTCCTGGATTTCTAATTACAGAAGAGTTTGCTACCAGAGTCAGAGGGCAAAATTCAGCCAGAGTCATGTGAAGCACCGTGACTGATTTTTTAACGTAGTAAAACTATCAGTAACTACCTGTGGAAGAATTTTTCTTTAGGACTGTGGACACATGTTGCCTGTGTACAGCAGCTAATGCCTTTTGAGGTGATGTAGGTGTGCCTGAGCCAGTCCTATCTAAGTGTTATAAAACTCACAGAATTACAGAAGATGCTAAATTGAAAGAGTCCCATCAGGATCACTGAGCTCAACTCCTGGCCCTGCACAGGACACCCCAAGGGTAATATCATGTGCCTTAGAACATTTTCCAAACTCTTCTTGAGCTCCATCAGGCTGGTGCTGTGACCACTTCTCTGGGGAGCCTGTTCCAGTGCCCTTGCCCTTCTTGTTCTTTCCTGCCCTTCTTGCTCCTTCCTGCCCTTCATGAAAAATGGGACAATGTTAACCAGCTTCCAGTCAGCTGGGACCTCTCCAGAATCCCAAGACAGCTCAAATATCATCAAGGCAGGCTTTGGAATGGCATCATCTAGTTCTTAGAGGATTCTTGGATAAACCNCAGGACACCCCAAGGGTAATATCATGTGCCTTAGAACATTTTCCAAACTCTTCTTGAGCTCCATCAGGCTGGTGCTGTGACCACTTCTCTGGGGAGCCTGTTCCAGTGCCCTTGCCCTTCTTGTTCTTTCCTGCCCTTCTTGCTCCTTCCTGCCCTTCATGAAAAATGGGACAATGTTAACCAGCTTCCAGTCAGCTGGGACCTCTCCAGAATCCCAAGACAGCTCAAATATCATCAAGGCAGGCTTTGGAATGGCATCATCTAGTTCTTAGAGGATTCTTGGATAAACCCCATCAGGTCCCATAGATTTGTAGGGATCCAGCTGAAGTAGCAGATCTCACACAGTTTCAGGGTTGCCTGAGAGTTGATCATTCTCAGAGTCGTGNCTGGGGAGCCTGTTCCAGTGCCCTTGCCCTTCTTGTTCTTTCCTGCCCTTCTTGCTCCTTCCTGCCCTTCATGAAAAATGGGACAATGTTAACCAGCTTCCAGTCAGCTGGGACCTCTCCAGAATCCCAAGACAGCTCAAATATCATCAAGGCAGGCTTTGGAATGGCATCATCTAGTTCTTAGAGGATTCTTGGATAAACCCCATCAGGTCCCATAGATTTGTAGGGATCCAGCTGAAGTAGCAGATCTCACACAGTTTCAGGGTTGCCTGAGAGTTGATCATTCTCAGAGTCGTGGTCCTCCAGCTTAGGGCACTGAGACAAACTCAGTCTGTCATTCTTGTTGAAGACAGTCAAAAAAGAATGCATTAAACACCTCTGCCTTGTCTCTATCCCTGTTTGTGAGAAGACTGTGCCCATCTTGTCATGGGTAGATGCTGTTGCAGATTGCCATTAATATATTTGAAAATCTCTTTTTATCGTCCCCCACATTTCTGGCCAGCTTCAACTCCAGTTGATCTTTGGCCACATGAATTTTCTCCCTGCAGTGGTGAGCAGCACCTCTGTATTTCTCCCCATGTCACCTGACCTTGCTTCCACTGGGCCTACACCTTCCTCTTCCACCTTACTTCCAAGAGAAGATCCCTGTTCAACCAAGCCACCCTTCTGCCTCACCTGCTTGACTTCTTAGTTTGGGAATTGCCTGCTCCTGTGCCCTTAGGAGGTGGTGTTTAAAAAGTGACCAACACTGATGGACCCTGGCATCTGCAAAAAGATTTTTACAGGGGACTTTACTTACTATTTCCTTGAGCAGCCTGAAGTCTGCTCTCCTCATGTCCAGAGTTGAATTTTGTTGGCACTTTGGGCTTGTTGTTCACTAGTTTGGCTGATACATCATTTTGCAGGAGTGAGGACATTTTAACCCTGCCTCAGGAAACACTGCACCTCACTCCACAGAGTACTGCACACATGCTTATAATGCAGGCAATCTCTAGAACATCAGCCCATCTTTATTTAAAATGCTGCAGATGGATGCTAGACACAATCCTCAAGAGCTATTTTTGCATCACCAATACACTGAGAACTGTACCCCTGGCTGAAACAAAAGCAAATAGGGGCTTTTAACTGCCTTCCCTTCAATGGATGGTCAGCAGGCTTTTGACTGCTTGTTCTGTGCTCCTTTTTTATACTGCTGCTGCAGCAAGATTTGATCTGGCCTTATGCCTTGAGCGTTATCTACTGGATCCTGTGTCTGTAGCCTGAGACAATTAAAGTATCTGCCTAATTTAAAATCCATTTTAAAAGTTACAGCACTTCCACTGCCCTTGTCACTCATGCTTCCATTGACATATCTCTGAGGAATTGCATAATTTAAATAAAGCTATTATTTTATTGAGGTCTTGCTATTTTTATTATTACCTCTCCTGAGACTTAATTTCTGATATTAATTTTGTGCCTTCCATTAGTTGTCACAGTATACTCATTTGTATTTATAGGAAATTAATCTTTTGTTCTAAAAACGTGTTTCCAAAATTTGCAGTGCTGAAATATGTGTTTACTTATGAAAGTCTTCATTAGTGTCTTATCTACACGTGAAGGTAAAAAATGTAAAAGTAAAATACATAAAATTGTGTTTGCTGGTGACATTACAAATAACAAACAAAGGTTTAAAAGTTCATTTTAGTCCTTTCTTTTTATGGCTGTATTGAGTGGCTCACTTGCACCAATAATTTCATAATGCTATGGCAGAGGCCATGTAGACCCAAGACTCCATCACTGAGGACTCTTATACTCCCTAGACCTCTCTATGAGTGCCACTGTGCAAACAGGCAATAGATGAGGTGTCTATAGATGCCTACAGAAGTCTTTTTTCATGTTTATAATCTCACTGTAAAAATAATTTGCCACCTCCATTCAAGACACCAGAAGGCTATCTCACTTGTGGATTTCTTCTAAAGAAATGCCAGCTGTCTGTTTAGAGTCTAAAACACAGGTAGTTGAAATTATACTGTGACATCACACATCCCAAATTCTCTGCAGAGATTTAAGAATGGGGTCAGCGGGTACCTGCCCTTTGCAAATGTCGCCTTTCCAGTCGGTGTTCCCTTGTGTTCTGGATCCCTGCTGGAGGCACAGGCATTTCTCTAAGTAGGATTTCCTTCAAAAGCTTAAGAAGGGGCAGAGAGGAGAACAGCTGCATTCAATTACCAAAAGCATGTGTCTGCTAGTCAGGAAGAAAGGGTGACTGCTGCTGCTCAGACAGAACAGCTCCCTGTGCTCTGGAAGCAAACTCTGGCAGATCAAAAATATATTTTATTTTGATGAGAAGACTAGTTTGGAAAAGTAAGGCAACAACTTGCCTTGAAGGAGAGCCTCTTATAAACTTACACATTGTGGTGGTCCCTTTAAAACAGACAAGCAGAATCTTTCAAAAAACAATTTCTCCTTACAAATTGTTTCTGCTGTAGTTGGGGTTTGAGGGTAAGGGAGTAAGCAGCCTTTGACCAGGATTTATCTTGAACCTGTAAAAATGAATAGACAAAACTTGATAGTCTGTGCGGGTAATTTGCTCCCTAAACATCCTCTCCCAACTATTCTCTTCTGGTACTTTGCTCCCTGGAGCTTTGGTTTCCTTCAAAGTTGAATATGAAAGTGATAAATGAGTACTTGAGGAAGGGATCACTTGATGGGAAGATGTGGCCCAATTTTAGTAACAGAGACAATGTCAAGAGCTCCATTTATGATGTTGTTGTATGTAGAACAGCAGGAAATGAAGAATCTGCTCCCTGTCAGCAGGTACTCTACAGACCCAAAGTGAAAACTCAGATGAAACCATTTGGACAGATATTTTACTCCTCAAACATTGGCTCTGCTTTTGACATGGTGTATCAGGTTCTGTAAGGTGGTGGAAAAGAGAGGATGACTCTTGGGAGGGGTTTAAGAGCAGACGGCAATGCAATGTTCATGCAAAAACTCTCAAAAGAATAGACATATTTTTTCCCCTCATATTTTAGGTTTTGATTTTTTTTTTTATTTTTATTAAATGTCAGTTGACTTTTTAAAATACTAAATACTGAATTGCAGATGACCACCATCCTACACTGAATTAAACAGAGCTCTGAAAGTGAACTGGAAAAAAATATACAGATTATGGGCCTTTGAATTGGAAAGCAGCCAGCATT
Source organism: Rhadina sibilatrix (assembly GCA_013400275.1). Taxonomy (NCBI): domain Eukaryota; kingdom Metazoa; phylum Chordata; class Aves; order Passeriformes; family Phylloscopidae; genus Rhadina; species Rhadina sibilatrix. The sequence continues at coordinate 406,158 of VWYO01028659.1, read as the reverse complement.
GTTCCTGGGATTTAGGTGATCTTGGATATAAGAGCTTTAATATTTAACTTGCAAATAGACTCCANGTGCCGGGGGGATGGCTCACCTGCCCGTTCTTCTCGTCTGAAAAAAGTTGTTTAATTACGTCAAAGAAGTTACTCAATGGGCTGCCTGGGTACACAAAACAGAGGAGACAAAAAAAGAAAGAAAGAAAGAAGGAAAAGAAAACAAAACAAAAGAAGTCCAGATTACAAAATTCAAGGATTTTAAAAGTAAGTGGAGGAAAAAGAAGGTTATTCTACGCTTAATCCTACAATTTCCTTACTGCTAATGAGTTATAGGGGGATATGCAGTTGTTCTAGCTTCTGAACTGTGAAAGGCAAATAGGAATACAGGTTCTGTTGCCCTAAAGCAAAATCTGGTAATTCTACCCTCAGAATGCTCTTCTGAAGCACTTTCTGACTAGGAGTTCAATAAACTCTTCCTTTCCAGGAGGTGTGAGGATCTTGAAACTATTCAATATGAAAATTTCTGCTGAATCTGCAGTCACTTCAGCTTTGGAAGTTTTGCATCATTATTTATAGATAATATGTGTATTACCATTACAGCATTAATGGAACTGGTTAAGGCTCTGGCACCAGTGAGAAGACAGATGCTTTAGTTTTGCAACCCTTTCTGATAGGGAAAGGGACTGTTTGGAGGCAGAGGTAGATGGTGATGCAGAAGGGAATTAGGGACAGAAGGTAGGAACAAAATGACCAGCAGCAGCAAGGACAGCTAGGGCTGGGCAGCTGCATAGGCAGATGGATTCTTGGACACAGGGAAGGAGACTGCTTGGGTAGAGCTCTGCAAAAGAGTCAGCGTTGCTCATATCTGAAGTCTGAGACAACATGAAGAAATGGCTTATAACCAAAGGAGCTAAGCGGATCTTTACAGTGAAGAAAACTACTGTCTTCCTGTTCTTTTTCTGTAGGGGAAGAAAAGACTCCTTTTGATCCTTAGGAGAAAAAGAGACAGGCAAGACAGAAGGTGGACGGTGTTACCTCTTTGACCCTGAGCGTGACCCTCATGACAGAAGATGAATAAACATCTTGTTACTTTTGTGTCTTCTGCCTTCATTCGCGTTTCCTTGAGTGCCAGGCTTGGCTTCCCTGTCAGTTCCCATGGCACTGGTACTTGTGGGTCATGCTTTTGTGTCACACGAAGAAGTTGCAGCCACGCTGTTGTGCAGACATTTAGACAAGGACTGAGACTATCTCTGGAAACTGTATATCAATCAAATACAATAATTCATTCAATGCAGTGCTTTTTTNTATTTAATTTATGTGTTTTTTTTTTTTTTTTTTTTTTTTTTTTTTTTTTTTTTAATCAGCTGCTTGGAACATGCCCCTTCTGCTTCACATCTGTTTCAAGACATGCAGTTAGCTTCTGTTTCCTTGTTATTCCATCTGCAGTTTCACAGCTGCATGTGTCCTACACACTGCTGTTTTGTTCAGTGACTGCATTTAGATTAAGTCTTTATTTCTTTCTATAGTCACCATTCTGATAGATGTACGTGTCTCTTCAAGCCCACCTAGGGATCAGGATTGAAATTGTATCTACCTCAGTATAATTTGCTAACATAAAGGACAGGCAAACCATATTTTTCATTTGATTTAGTTACTAATTGAAAACAAAGTTTTCTGTATTTTTTAAGTTAATTCTCATCCCTGGGAGGTGATGGTGATATTCAGCTTTTGCGCATCAGTGTCCTGAGCACTACTGCAAAAGGTTTTAGTCTTCAATATCTGGCATTGCCTTCAGGGACTGTGTGGCTGAAGGAATGGAGTGCCAAGGCTTTTCTCCACATATAGATGTTTTAACTATTTAAACAGACACAGAAATATCTCAGCACTGTCATTATGTCATATCACAACACATGCCCAAAGTATTCAGTAGGCTCCCAGAACTTACAAGAAACAACACCAGCTGTCAGATTCTGTCTGTGAGATACATTCCCTCCCTTAAACAAAATAAAGTGAAAATGAAGAGATTTTATTATTATCAAACCTCAGGACACTCTTACCAAGTGAAGTGCCAATTTAACTTTAAGCTCCTCTTTGATATTCTTCCTTGGTGAGAGTACATGATGCCCATAAATCCAACTTGGTAATGATTCTGAAAGGTCACCTGTGGATATTGTTTTTCATGGTGTTAAATAGACTGTAATGGTCTCATTATTGCTCCAGAAGGACAAATGGAAGTCCCATTGGTCTTCTTGCTGTCTCATAAATAATTAAAAGTCTGTTTTAACTGGGTCTAACCTTTGTACAGAGTGGCTGAACTTCACCGCATAGCAGCAGCAGAAGAGATGCAGAAAAATACCATCCATCATTGATGTACTAAAACATTCAGGTGATCTAGGAACAAAAATAAAAGTCTAATAATCAAGTGGTAATCAAGCATTTTACAGGCAACTAGAACAACTTTCTTTCTGTACAGATATGAATAGTTTTAGCATCCTCCATCATTCAGGTTATTCTTATTTTTTTCTCACATCTTACCGCATGACCTGTCAGCCAAGTTTCCAACGTGAGAAATTTAACTCTGGAGTAGGTGAGAAAAGTTCAAAATGTTTATTTTTCTCTTCTAGCACAGGTAAAATGCAAAAGAAGAAGGAATAAAAAAGGACCAGATTCTTCCTACTATCAGTTCAAAACTTTCAAGTGGGGATGACTAAGATAAAATCCTGCATTTGAATATCATAATTATTTCTTATTTAGATAAATAGTCCTCTTCAACTTTACATTTTGAGCATCAGCAGGATCTAAACTAGTACTTTCAGCTGAAGTATAATGCTGAAATCTGCCACATCTCACCTGGAAAGTCCCTAGGTTTCTTGGTAGCAACAGCCTGTGTTAGCAATCAGGAGCCAGGTCTGATCTCACAGATGTTTCATCATGACAAAGTTGGGGGCAGTGCAGAAAATGTTCCTGCTGTTGGATGCAGGAAAGATTATCTGGAAAAGAAATGCTAAATTCTAGCAATGAAATTGCAAAAGAAGATGAAAAAACCAAGGGGCTTAGAAAAGGAGAACCAAAGAGAGAAAAAGAGAGACAGAAAACATGAGTCTCTCAAATGTTTCAGTTTTACAAAAAGGCAGACATAGGTTGTCAGTAAGAAAATGATCTGTATGTTTTCACTGCAACTGTACCTCTTGTCTCCTTTGTTCTTCATTTTAGGAAATGAAAATATCTTGCATACAAATCATGGCAAGTTCATATAGAAAAAAGACATCATTTAATAATTCTGCTTTTGAAGTTCAGTTCTGCGTAATTGTATTCTCTTCTTGGCCCCTACATTTATACACTGAAGAATGCATGACAGTTGGAGGAAAAGGAAAGCTCTGAACACCCATCACAGGAGGAGATGTGGGAAGGATTGCTCTTGAACACACATCCTCTTCCAAGATGCTTGCTAGCAATCCCACAAAGCAAAGAGCCTGACACAGAGAGAAAAAGGAATATTTTAGAGTAGGAGTAGCAGGAAGCTCCAATGACATATTTCAGAAAATTGACAGGAATACCAGCTCCTATTCCAAGCTGGTGGCAGCATGTCTGAAGAACACCTTGATACTGACAGTCAGGGGAGTCTGAAGTCAAGCAGCTTTTCATGTGGAGGCCAGGGGAGGTTTTGAGCTGCTTTGCCCTACTGATCCCTGAACTTCATGGGTGTTAGAAGACTTGCTCTCCTGCCCTTCTTGCCAAGAAAACAAATCTTTCCCTTTTAAGAAGACACTCATCTTAAAATCCCCAGCTTAAAGACATTTAAAAAAAAACCCAAGAGGGGGGTCCTTCCTATGTATTTTTTCTGGAAACTCTTTCCAGTACCTTGGGAGCTCCTTACAGTCTAATAGTCCACATTTTTACATACTCTCTTTCTATTTTGAGTTATTTTTTACATTTTTCAACCAATTTAAGGAGAAAACAGTAAAAGCAGAAAGACAGCATGCAGGTAATTTTATGAAGTAGCTGTAATGGGTGGTAGTTTCTAGTTGCATGCCAGAGAAACTCAGTGGTACTGCTCAACATGTCTGTGGGGTGAAGGGGCACTACTTGGAGAGATTTATTAGGTTCTTAACCTCAAGTTAAAAAGGGAAGATAAATAGAGGAAAGTCTCCTCCCAATAGACCTCAATTACTTACAAATAGTCAGAAAAAGCATTGAAAAGCTAACATTTTTTTTTTTTATCACAACCTTCATTATTCTTTATGTAACTCTTTTCTAAAAGCTGAACTGATTAATTACATTTCAAGCTGAAGTGAGTTCCCTTTCCTTGAGGGGGAAAAAAAAATCTCAAACAAAAAACCCCAAACCCAAGAGCATTTCTGCATTCTCCCTCTGAATCCCCTGCATATACATGCAGACACACTGCTGCAGAGATGTCCACACGTGTGGACCTTGTGCTCTGCCCTCCTGTTCAAAAGCCCTTGTGCACTTAAGAAGTAGATCCAAAGCTTCACAAAAACAAAGTCCTTTTACTGACTTCAGAAGGTCAAGACTTGTATATAAGCAATTTGAAGAAAGAGGAACAAAAAACCCATTAGTTCTTGCTGACATTTTTGTGCCCTGAAAAAAAAAAACCAACTTGAATTTTTCATTAATTCCATGTTGGAGTACACAAACTCCTAAAGGTGACAGCTTGACTTGCAGCAGCAGCAGCAACCCAATGGTAAACATCAGTATTTAGTGATCATGCCTTGGTGTTAACTCATGTGGTTTCTGTGCAACCTGAGGGCACAACTATGGGCTGTTTGCAATATCCCAAATTTCCCCTATAGTCTCTAATGTTTACTTAAACTCCAGAAACTCAGATGTGGATTTTCATTCATTTTAGCCTAGAAAATATTGTGCTTTTACTGACTGTAACTATTGTCTACTGAATGCAGTTATGGGATGGAAAGCAAACAAACCCTGAAGATGCAGGTGTGTGATGTGTTGAAATCTGATAGCACTTGCTGCCTGTAAGTAAAATAAACAGAATTGACTTATACTAACTTAAGTGTTGATTGTAACCTCAAAGTAATTTTTTCCTTTTATCTCTTAAATATATATATATTGGTGACATTTTAAAACCCTAGGTCTTAATAAATTTTCAGGGGGAGTTTTTCTTAATTACATAGGATAGATTCTGATCTTTGACGTTTGGTGGAGTGTAATGACAGAGGACCCTTGTCCTGTTTTCATCACTGGCTTTAAGGGATTTTACAAAACTTCCCCGTTACAACAATTGTTTAAAACACAATCTGGATCTGTCTTCTTTCTGCCAGATCACAATCATCATAGAAATTTTAAAACAAACAAAGAGCCAGAGGCTACCTGTTCCTCTGTGCAGTGACTGAAAGCTGCCAAGGCTGGACCAAAGCCAGCCTTCAGGTCGGGTTTACATTATTGTCAGCAAAGAAGGAAAATCAGGTCCTGAAAAGAAAGGTACTGTAGTTAATAAGAAATTGAAAAAATCTGATTAGCACATCTGCAATTAATCAAAGCTGTCACAAATAATTCAATGAAACGTAACTCTTTGCTGAAATAGCTAACAACTCAGTTTACAACAGTCTGAACAATTGTGCTCCCCATCAGGAAAACAAACAAACAATTTCCCTGGCAAACAAGAAAGGGAGTATTGCTTTAACTCTATGTGGGATGACGATTTTTTTTGTGTACATATCACTACAAGGCACATTGGACATGTTTCCACAGCACTTACAGAGTAAATTTATATATTTCTTAAGGGCTTGTACTCTTAACAGGGTGGACTGAGAGGCTGCAGGACTGGATGAATTAAAGACATGTTTGGTTTGGTTAAGCACCTGGATGAGAGGCTGCAAAGAGAAGTTTGGGAGCTGTTGGAAATGTACATAATACAATACATTTTCTCAAGGTTCACTGTTTGATCAAAGCTCTCTTGTGGTTTCGAGAGAAGCTGTGTCCATAAGGAAATCCCTTTTTCATTTAATTTTTGTTTTATTTTATTTGAACGTAAAACCAAAGCTTTGAAAGCTTATTTTAAACCTTAAAGATCCCTTACAGCCTTTCATGAGAAGCTATAACATCAGTAATGATGCTCTGGCTTCCTGAATTTTCCTTCCAGTTTTCTTGGATTCATTACTTTTCCCTCTCCAGGAGATGAAAGCTGTCTCTGTGGTACAGAATGGATGCCCCTGGGGTTTTGGTGGGAAGAAACCCATCCTTGCTTGGACTCAGAGAGGCCATGATCCTATCCATCATTGAACAGCTATTGAAGGAAGGGGAAACTGGTGGACCCAGAGATTTAATAGCAGCATTCTGATCCTCTTCTGTTTAGCTACAACTGAGCTTGAGCAGCAGGAGGTCTCCTCCAGCTCCTGCTGCAACAGGAGAATCTAATGCAACCAAACTGGCTGCATGCAGCCCAGCTTCATTTCCTACATCTTTCATTGCTCTTACCACAGCCTACGTTTGGTATCCGCCTGTCTACTTCCATACAGCTCTACAGCGTGGCTGTGTATCCGCCTGGAAAGTTCTTCATGAAGGGCTTCCATTGTAGACATGCAAAGAATGGAGAATGTAGGAGAAGAAAGAACCCTCCAGGTGATGGAGGGACTGTGTTTGCACGTGTATAAAGGAGTGCAGTACCAGACCATTCCAAACAAGCACGCAGTCCTGTTGCGTTTTCCTTTTAATATCGATCCCACAACAGACACGGTGTTTTCTATTCATGCACACTGATGAGTGCCAACACCCAGACTAGAACTCCAAACTTGCAAATACAGCTTCCTTAAACAGCACACACTGCTCTGTCTTGGCTCTGCACATGGTTTTTTTGTTCTACTTTTCTCTCCCTATTTTGTTATGTCACATCATAATTAATATTTAGTCCTGCAAGCAGTGAAACCCAGAAAGTATAAGGGCCACAATCTGTGGAATAGCTCCCAAAATGGTCAAGTTCTGGTGGGAATGGACTATGCTTGTCACATCTAGGAAGCATCTTAACTGCTAATGTCATTGTGAAGAGATAGAAGGGCCAATAATAAACCAAACAGTAAGGATGAAGTGGATGTATTTTATAGTATTAATTTCACAGAACACAATTTAATACACTTAGGACGACTTCTAAGTATCATAATAGTGGGTTTATCTCGTTTTAGCCAAAGTGTAAACAAACAAAAAAAATAGAACTCTTGGTATTTCATTAACTTGATGTGGATGGAGCACAATAAAATTGGATATAGTGTTGTTACATTTCTCTACAACCACAACTTTGGATGGTGTACAAGTCCTGGAAGTAGGACTGCTTTGTGGATAATAAAATAATGTGAACAATGAATATTGGATTCAAACGCTGTTGGATAATTATTATTAGAGATGTGAATATTCCCAAGAAAGTAGCTTTTATTATTGTTCATTGATACATTCTGTAACTCTTTTTTTTATGCATATTGCTGGCAAAATGTCTAGGGTGGAAAATCATAGGCAATTCACATCAAGTAAAATGTGTAGGCCAGGAGTTTTGCATTAACATATCCACTAGGCTGCACTGAATTTATAACCCCTTGAAGTAGTACAAAGGGTTTTAGTATTGGATATAAATTATATATAAAACACTCAGCATGAACTGTTGTCCCTGTATTAAGGTAGATACACCAGGCATAAAAAATAAATGACAAAATCTACATTAATGTTAAGAGGTCAACTTTAAACTGACAAAATCAAGGAAATGCAGAATTACTGCTGAATCCTTCTGTCACTCATTTTACCCCCTACTCAGTTCACACTGGGTCATCACTCTTCTTTCCAAGCTGGAGTAAAACCTCTGCTAACAAAAAAAGAGCAATCAGGAGTCACTGCCTTGAGTACATGTGGTGCAAGTGATGACCACTGCTGCTATCTGCTCTTCCTTCTCAAGAAATAAACTCCCCATTCATGTAAGAGATACAACTTCCTTTGTTTCTGCCTAGGAACATTCTCCTCCTAGGTGCTCCTCTCTTCCATCTTACCCTACCAGCATGTGTTACACACTCAACATTTAGCCTGATACACCCCTGTTTCAGAAAAGTTCTATTTTGTTAAAATGGAACCCAGATATGGTTTGGCCCTCAGGACATGGATAAGATGTAAGTAATAATATTTCATATAATTCAGAGATGGTTGTGTTCTAAAGTGTATCACATTAATTTCTGAAGAACCAAATAAGAGCATCGTTAGGGGTAAGGCTTGAAGGGTGAATGTGAAGCAAGGTTAATAAGAAGAACTAATTACAGACTGTGCACCAATAAAATACTTGGATCCTCACATCTACACCACCACTAATCACTATCAACCTTCCTATTTTGGAAAAGAGAGAACATCAGAACTAAAGACTGACATTATTTGCCCTAATGTAGTATCTCATACCTTTTTAAACCTGAGGAGATAAACCCATAAAAACATGCATATTCTGTGAACATAGGATATATTTTAAAAGACTTAATGGTAAACTTGACTTCAGATAGGGCAATGGGAATATGAGTTGCATCCGTAGATTTCATGTTCAGGAGGCACTATTGTGTTAACCCAGCCTATTTGGAAGAGCTCTCCAGATCACAAGTTTTCATTCTTTCCTGTTAAAGAATTGATTTTCTTGTATCACCCTTATTGATAACAATTAGATCAGCAGCCAAATTAGTGAACGTTATCAAACTCTGTAACTTGTGAATGAAGGGGAAAGATGTTCAGCTGAAAGGCTTCAAGTGACAAAGGCCATAAGGAATTATTTTGCTTCAGGGAGCAATTACACACTTAAAAAGTAATTTTAGTCCCACCTGTAGTCATTGGATTGCATTATGTTCTAGCATTAGAGACCAAAAAGGTCCCTGTTGCCACGTGCAAGTAATTACAGATTGTGATCTAGTTGTTTTTGTGAGCCTAATAATCCATAACAACCTAACTTCCAGTCACACATGGAAGGTTTCAGTCATCTCCTTCTGTACCTAAGTGAACAGTTGTCAAGCCAAAACCTTGACTTATTGCTGACACAGGGTGGACTCATCCAGATTTTCAAAAATATTTCCACTTTTGTCAAAAAGAAATTGTAAAGGCAAAGAAACTGGAGATTTTTCTTTCAGCAGCTAAGGTGGAAAAAATGCTGATGCTTGTAGGGTCTGCAGTTTCTGGGAAGTTCCCAGTAAGACCTGGGAACATTGTCTTAGATGTGATTGTCTGAAGATGCTGTGTCTAGCTGCTATTTTGGGAAGACTCTTTCAAATTAGTTAAATCCATATATTTCTTTCTGCTATATTTCTACAGGAACAAATATATGTCTGGCATATATATTGCATTTCAGAAAGATTAATATTCAAAACATGAAGCTCACAGAAATGTTGATAAATGTCTTTTAGACTACTTTGGGCAAAAATTATCGAGTTCAATTTTAACACATTTACGGCACTAAAGTTAAAAACAAACAAACAAAAAAAAACAAAAAACAAACAAAAAACCCAAAAAACAACAACAACAAAAAAACAAACAAACAAAATCAACAAAAAACAAAAAAGTGTGGCTCTGTTGTTCTTCCACAGATATTTTGGGTTTGAGGGTGATTCTTCTGGTACAGGATACTCAACATTCTCAGCTCTAGACATGGCTAATGGGAGGATGGGTCCTCCTTGCAACCCAAAGGACAAGATCCAGGTGATCCGTGGATAGCAGCATGGAGGCTGAGCACAGCTGGTCCAGCACATCTTTCCCACATCATTACAGGTCAGATCCCTCTCACAATACCATGTGTAAGTGAGGGAAATCTTTTCTGCTCTTAGAATAGTCAGGTCACAAGGAATGCTAAACCAAAGACTAATTGTAATCTCATGCAATTGGTGCAATTTTACCTGATTTATTGGTGAAACTCCAGGAGGGCCAAATCTGTCCTATTATACAGGACATATTATTATGTCATATATTATCTGGAGAGAAATTATTGGAGATAGAGAGCTGAAACTGGAAAGGTACAGGACTTGTTGACACGGCTTATGGTATCAAATATTTTCCCTGTTTGGTACTTTTTTGCCTTTTTTTTTTTTTTTTTTTTTTTTTTTTGAGACAAAAGAAAAGTACTTTTCAGCTGTTTTTCATTGTATAAATTTCTACCAGAAATTTAGGCATTTGCTGACATTTATGCCTTTCCAGGATACCTGAAAGGATGAGTAGCTGGAGCTGAAAAGACTCTTGAAAAAGAATTAATTGATAACTTAGTGATTTGAGCTTGTGTAGTCTAGTGAATTACGAAAGGGTGTTAGTTGGATGTACTCTTTAACATTTAGGATGAGAAATTAGGCTGTGATTTTTCTTTGGAGCAGCAGTAAAGGCACAACTTTATGTCAAAACTGCTGAAAAACAAAGCTAATTAACCCTTGCTCCCAAACCTGAAAGTCATGAATTAATTAAAAAAGGTAATGATCCCTAAAGAATAGTTTTATGGCAATGATGAAAAAGCATTATTATAGGAGTGGAATTATGTGTGCAGTGAATTTGCTTACAGAAAGTAAGGCAAATAGCCAATATGGAAACATTCACAAAATAATTATTATATGAGCAACCTTTAAATTCTGAGTGAGCACAAAGATTCAGCCATGCTCTTGACTTTTTTTATTTGAAGTGTAACAACGCTTTAAGTACCAAGATGTAAAATCTGTTCTACAAATATCTATTTAGTTACAGTCTTTCATGAGGGCATTATGGCTTTCAGGTGCAATAAACTACCCCTCTTTGTAACAACACCCCTTTATAAACACAAAGCAAATCATTATGTGGAAAGGGGAGAAGTTAAAAGCCCTAAATCTTCCATTCCCAAGGATACTGTTACCTTCAGATAGAATGTATTTTTTTATGTATGTATTTACTGCTTAAATGTAGTATATTTCCATTGGGTTTAACTGACAAGATGTTAGGGAGTTCTTCATTACTGATTTATATATATACATATAGACACATATATGTTCAACTACCCATACACTTTTTTGCTCCTGTTTCCTAGCATAAAATTATTGCCTTCCCTGGAACAATGAAAATGCAACTGCTTTCTAGACTGGTGACTATTCTTTCTTTGAAGAGGCTCTTAATAGGATGCATGAAACATCTGGAAGAATTAAATCAAAGGGTGATGGAATTCCCAACGGAGAACACATGTCAAACAAGAAAAAGAGTCTTGTGGAACAAATGAGATTTTGCCCCGAGAATTAGCAAGTACAACAGCTAAGCTTAGCATTGGACTGAGATGAAAACTCCTAAGAGGCCTATTGATACTCTTTTTAAACATCCACTGCGCCTAAAAAAGAGTATAATTTGTGTAATACAGTCTACAAGCAAAATAGCTGTTTTCCGCTGTTCACAACCACTATTCAAAAAAATTCCTGAAATCCACAATAATCTACACGTAGGGAAGACGGTCTGGGTGACAGACTGCATCTAATAAACACACCACCATTAGGAGAATATCCAACTACAGCTCTAAAGCTGCAGTGGGGAAGGGAAACCTAAATACAATAGATTCATAGGGACCCCCAAAGAGAACAATTATCATCTGCAGCTCAAGTTGTTAATTTTGGCATTTGTGCAATTCCTATTGCCACACCAAGGCTGAATTTCATTCAGTGTCTTTCTAAGAAAATATTTTATTAAGGAGAAAATTAAAAACAGTTTCAGAAACTGATAGTCACATGTGTCTGTCTGCCTCACACAGTTGTATTCTCATCTTATTCACAGCTGCCAAACAAAAAAAAAATTAAAATGTGTCTCTACACTAATACCAAGTTCTCCAAAACTGCACTGTAAAGTGGTGAATTAAAGCAATTTAGAGACTAATTTAATGAGAATATACCTAAAGGATGGGATGCCATCCAAAGGGCAGTGGACAAGCTTGAGAAGTGGGCCCGTGGACATCATACGAGGTTGAATAAGACCGACTGCAAAGAGCTGCACCTGGTCAAGGCAGCCCCTGGTCTCAATACAGACGGAGGTGAACAGATAAGGAGCAGCTCTTGGGGATGCTGGTGGGTGAGAGACTGGACAGGAGCCAGCCATGTGCAATTGCAGCCAGAAACCCAGCCATGTCCTGGGCTTCATCAGAAGCAGCTTCTCCAGCAGGTCAAGGCAGGGGATTCTGCCCCTCTCCTCTGCCCTCATGATTCCCACCTGCAGTGCTGTGTCCAGCTCTGGGGTCCCCAGCACAGGAAGGACAAGGACCTGGTGTAGCACGTCCACAGGAGGGTCACGGAGATGCTTAGGGGAATGAAGCACCTCTCATATGATGAAAAGCTGAGGGAATTGGGATTGTTCAGCGCCTGGAGAAGGCTTCAGGGTGGCCTCAATGGGCCCTCCAGTACCTGAAAGGGAGCCTACCAAATGGAGAGGGACTTTTTAGAAGGCCATAGTGACAGGACAAGGGGAGGATGGTTTCAAAGTGGAAGATAGTAGATTTAAATTAGATATAAACTGTGGATGCTCCACCCCTGGAAGTGTTCAAGACTACAGTGAATGAAGCTCTGAGTAAAATGGTCTAGTGAAAGATGTCCCTGCCCGTGGTAAGGAATTTGAACTAGATAATCTTTAAGGTCCCTGACAACCAAAAATATTCCATGATTCTAGAAGAATTAATTTACTTCTGCTGGGGAAATAAAATGCTCCTTTGTTCATATTCTAATGGAATCCATCCAGTCTTTTTCTATTTCTCTCTTTACATTCCCATAAATTAAAAGACTTATGAAAGACAAGTGGTAAAAAATGGACAAGACTATGACTGGACTATATTCTTGGATGAAACAAAGGAAATTTTCAAAACTATTTCTTATTGGTCCAAAGGCAGTTCAAGAGAGCAGTGATATGGTTTTCCCCTTGTTTTTTGAAGTTTGTTTCACCCTCACTTAGTGGAGAATGCTCTGCTCATGGAAGAGGGAACAAGGTGAGCTGACTGCAAGAAGCCCAAGTGATCTTGGACTGGAGATGCCTTTAGTGGCTTTATTGGAGATAGAGAGCTGAAACTGGAAAGGTACAGGACTTGTTGACACAGCTTATGGTATCAAATATTAGTAGTTATTATCAAATTTAGTAGTTATTCTACTAAAATATTTTAGCTCTTCTGGATTTATTTAAAAAAGTAATTCCTGAAATATGTTACCTTTTATTTTTATTTTGACTACAAAGAGTCTTTGTCTTTCCACTACAGTAGGATTTGAGAGGAAATTGGTCTGTTCCTGAAGGTGGTGAGAGAGCAGATGTTCTACTGTGGACAACACAGAATGTGTTTGTAGTACTGCAAAATGCAAAGTGAAGCGCTTCCTTTACCCTTTTGTATCTCATGCAGTGGTTCCCCTGCCTCTCCAGAGAGGCCATATGATTTATAATTATAAAAGGTTTGATCCTTTTCCATCTCCTGGTCATATGTGGAGGGGATCACTGACTGCTGTATTCATGGTGAAACTCAGTCTTTTGGGCCTTTATTCAAACCACTGAATCACTTATATTGGAGAAAAAAAGATGCACAGTAGGAAATATTTTAAGGATAAAACTGAGTTTTGGCATCTCTGTGGAAAATAAGCTTCCTATGCAGATAAAACAAAGAAAAGTTATTTTCACCACAGTTAAATATTGAAACAATATGAACAGTACTCTGAACTGTATAACCTTAAAAGTGAATAGTGCAATTTACAGACTTCTTTCCACCACATAAATTTCTATGACTATGGATTGGTTAGTACACTGGAGCCTTATGTCTTTTTAGCACACCAGTTTCCTAGACTAACATTGATACATTTTTTTCCCCTTGGAAAGCTTTTTGTACAGTTATTCTTCATGCAACTTTAAGAATTATTCCTACTTTGTAGATTTTCAGCAGCATGTTGCTGTATTTTTAAAAATTTCCAGACATAGTGCCTTCTTGTTTGCGAGTTCAAATTGTGCCAGAAAGATATGCTGCTTTTCTGTGATCACAAAATTAATTGGATTTGTCAGCAGAAGTCTGATTTATGTCTCCATTTCAAGTAACAAATGTGTGATTAGTGCTGAAAGTGGTGGTTGATAAGACAGTGTGATGAAATTTTTCACTAATGATTCACCTTAAGAGAATCTTCATGTATTCAAATAATCTAATTTCCTTCTAACTCCTTTGTGTTTCTTTAAGCATTTCTTTTTTTAAAATGAATTGGTATTTTTTTCTGCTGAAAGTCAACGTTGGAAAAATTATTTTTTCTTCAGAAATATTGTATTTATTGTTGGAAACATAAAATAAAAGGGCTCCTGTTATGTTTGAAAATGCTTTTTACTGCCAATTTTGAAAATACCTTTGAACATAATGGTCAAACTCTGTTATTTTCTCTCATACACAAAGGATTCTATAAATTCTTATAAGTCACAACCCATACAGTTCATAATAACGAATATTTGCCTTTAGTGTCAGCAGATGTTGTGTTTAAAATGCACAGAGAAGGAAGGCATTGGCAACTCACAGGGACGTTGTTTACAGAATCAGTGCCTTAATTACCAGGTAGTAACACAAGGCACGCTTTAAAACAAAGCAGAGTGAAACACTTGAGGAGTCTGCAACAGTGCAACAAGTAAGACTAATTCTGCAATTTAATAAAATGAAACATTACATTTTCTTCTTTGTAAACACCTGTGAGATTCATGTCAGCTGTCAACTAATGAAAGATCTTAATGTATTCTAGTGAAGTTTCTTTCAACAGAATTTCTGCTTCATAAGTTTTCTAAACAAGAAAGCATCTGAGCTGCTCCAGCACAGAGCTTTTAAAGGCTATCAAATGGCATTTAAAACATACACACACACTCTACATACCGAACTCTACTCCTCCTCTCCCCTCTGTGTTAATGGTACAGAGCGTCTTCCCCATAATTAAACTAAACTCTGAAAACTTGACCATTGTGGTTGCTAAAGATCCTACGCACTTTTCAGGAGAGGAGGGGCATTAACCACAGTTTCCTCCACAAATTCCCAGCCAGGTAATTGCCTGCCTAGAAATCACCCATCCAGCTTCCACTGAGTAAGCTCTTTTCACTCACCCTCTTACTGAAACTGCTGGAGGGCGTTGCAGGCATTGGCTGACAGCTGTGTTCTGTCTTAATGCTCTCTTGCTTTGCTGAATATGAAAACATTGCTACCATAACACAATAAAATGAACAAAGTGACAGGAATATATTTGCCATAAAGTTTAGGAATAGCAAGTAAGCTAATAAAAGCATTGGTAAACCAGGCCATCAATCTCTACAAAAGATACTGCTGTGTAACAGGTTATTTATCATACCAGATAATGCAGATTTGAGGTGAAAAGCTGATGATTCCCAGTTCACACATTTGAGTGAGCACATTTCATATGTTTTAACTGGGGCAAGAAAAGGAACAGCCTGGACTTATTTCAAATGTCAACTGCACAAGTTAGACAAAGCCTTAGAAAGAAAACTGCCATTCACCCAGTTTTATTTTCAGGCATGCTTACAAAACATTCTTCTGGTTTCTATCTTCTTGTAACTTGATGGGAGCCTACAGGAGACTAAGATGTTCAGACAGAAATTCAATGATGGAGCTCAGAGTAAAATGACACAGCTTCCCAGATACACTCCAGAGATATTTAATAGGTTCTGTCATAATCCATATGTTCTCTTCAAAAAATAGGAATAAAAACCAGCTGCCTTACAATAAATTCTAACTGGAGTATGAGTTAATTTTAAACTGATGTAACATTCAGTCAGTTTTCATTTAAAATGACAGTGGATATCTTTGCCAGACGAAGTGTGGATTTGTAAAAACAGATGAGGAACAGTAAAATGTTTTTCCTTCAAGACAAATATTTCTTTTTAACATGGAGCTTTTAGATAATAGGGGATTGTTCAAGTGAAGAAAGACTTTACATTCACCACCACAATGTTGTATTACTAAAGTACTGTACTTTTGGACTCTGTCAGGGACCCCTTAGGGATGTGGCAGAACAGAGACTGGAAATGGTACCTGATGCCAGTTCTGCTGGCTCAGGGCCTGAAATAACTTGCTGACTCTGATGGCATTAGGATGGTCAACACAACCAGGCTCTGGAGTGGTGCCTGCTGACTCCAGCCACAGGTGTCAAAAAAAAGGAAGGAAGAGGCAGGCTAGGTTATATTTATTCGTCTATTTCTACTATCCTAGCCTGAAAGAATTGCCTCTGTGAGTTTCCAAGCAATTTAGATATTTTCAAATATCACCCCTATGAACAGAAAAAAATAGCAAAAAACCAGTTTGAAGTAATCAAGATCCACACTACAAAATACAGCAGACGACCCACTAATATTCCTCATTCCTATCATTTTAACTGCTCTCAGATCCCTAGAAAATCACTAATGACTGAGCAATAAAGCAGGCTTATAGTGTGTCCCAAAGATCAACAGCTTTGACTATGCCAGCCCAAGAATGTAACCATTGCAGGAAAGAAGTATGGTGTGTCTTGGCACACACACTTGGCCATAGTACAGCGTGTCAGAGTGGCTGGACAGATTGTCATTGAGGCCCATTCTGATAACATACAGTGTTTTCAAAATGATATTTCATCTTAGGTCTCAAGAAGAGCAGATAAATCATGTAACTATCCTAAATCCTTTTAGCTTGAGACAAAGGTTTTTTCCTCTCTTCCCTTTTTGGAGCTTCTGTCCCAGCTCCTAGAGTGATAACGCCTCAATCCTTCATCCTGGTCTTATTCTTAATAGCAAGGCTGATAAAAAACCAAAGCATTTCCAAGACAGTCTGTACCAAACAAGACAACCTGAATGGTGCCATACAAAACTCCAGATTAGATCTGACCAGTCAAGAGAGAAGTTAGGAAGTCATCATTTGCTAGATGAATTGGCCAGCTTAGTGTCCAGGGCTGGTCTTAAAGCCATATAATATTAACAACTGTGGAGAAAGAACTAGAAAGAAGAGACACAATTATGCCAAAGCTTGACATTTCCATCTCTCTGCATTCTGGCACCCTATTGCACTAAACAAGGGTGGTTAGGAACATACACCAGCTTCCATGAAGTGAGAGGAAAAGTAGAGTAGGAGCTTCTTCTGGGAAAAGAGTTATCTCTGAATTCCCATAAAATATGATGGGAGAGTCTGATAGAGGTCTGTAAGATTAACAAATGGTATTGAGAAACAAACAGAGGATGATTATTTTCTATAATAACAATGCACTTAATGCAATTATTTTAGGCACTGCATTTCAAAAATATCAAAGGAGGAATATTTTGAACTAAGTTTATTTTTGAACATAGTTAAATTATGAAACTCATTGAGACATAATGTTGAGAAGGCCAAAGCCCTGAGCTGGCTCACAAAGGGACAAGACAAGTTCCTAGAGGATAGGTCCAAATACTATTGCTCACGTTTAAATTCAGACTCAGAAAACTCCTAAACTGTTGTTCCCAGTAAATTATGAAAATGTACTAAGGGATAGATTGTTTCCTGAAACTTATATTACACACTCTTCCTTATTGTAACCAATGCCATTAAAGATTCAGTGCTGGGCTCAAGTGGGCTCAAGTGAACNAATAACAATAACAACAACAACAACAAAAAAAAAAACCAACAGAGAAAGTCTTCTGTTTCTGAGACACTTCTGGGGTGTAAGAATGAATCTTAGAAATAAGTCATGAACATAAAATGCAAAACCAACTGCAATTTTAAAGAACTGTTTTTGATGGATGAGCAAAAATGGACATGCTGTCACAGAAAAATGCCATCCCAAAAATAGCATACAGATCTCTTTATTTTCACTTGTGACAGGCAAGCTTAACCTTAAATGAGTGGCCTATCTTAACTTTAAAATAATTTTTTTCCCTCTATAAGCTTCTGACTGCAAATGTTATACACGTGCTCACTTTTAATCATATGGATTAAATATGATCCATCTATCTTTCTTCTCCTGTGCTGTGTTGATAAGCTGTTCACTGCTTTCCCTTTTCACTTGGAGTAAAGGGAACACATCTTGATGCCTTAAGATTTTAGCTTTTATATTTTTCAGATCCTGTACTGCATTAGTGTATAACTCTAAACTCCATATAGAGTGTTAGTAAGATCTCTTCACATTTTGATCAGACAAAACAATCCTTCCAGGCCTGAGAACCAAGGACACCCTCTGCTCCAGGCCCCAAAAAGTATAAACAAAAGGGAATCAGGGGGAGGAGCAAACTGGGGATATACGACTTCATTATCTGAAGCTCTAATTGGAGAATTAACTCCTGATATGCAAAACTTATATCTGTCTAAAAAACTCATCACCATTGTCTATTTTGGGTATATCCCCTTGGGGAGGCTTTGTCTGCCCTTAATGTACCGGAAGGCCCTTCATTAAATATATCTGCTTTTATCTTTTTAACTTTGTCTGGCCTCTGTTTCTAAGTAAGCCCAAAATAGGCACCAATCTTACGTATGGATGGCCATTATGCAATGGTCTTCCTGTGGCTAAGAAATCTACTACAAACCCTCTTAACCAAAATCTCTTATTAGCAACTCCAGGACAATTAATACTGGAGCAGCAGTACTGTGTCAATGCCAACCAAGAGTGAACTCAAATGATGTTATTTAATTGATTGATAAAACAAAAAGGGGATGCAAAGGCAAGCTTTGTTTAACTATTAGGATGGTTAGCAATGCAAAAGGATTTTATTTTCCATTTTTTTCTTGTGTGTCTTTTCTGTCTGTCTCTGTCTTTTCCTTCCCAGATGCTCTGTAACAAATCCATGAAGTTTCAGGCCTCTGAATTAGGCAGGACCCTGGAATACACAGGGCTCCTGCTGATTCTTGCAATTTTTTTTCTAGAGAACTGCAGAAAAATGTGGTTATTCATGATATTTCCTTGCTTGGATCTATTCAGTCGCTTTGTCACACAGTAATAGAATATTTGTACTTTTCATAAAACCTCTTCTGTACCTAATTCTTATGAGGGTGGAAACTTCTGGGCAGAAGATAGCACATTTCACACTAGAAACTCACAGTGATACCTTCATGAATATTTTGGCACTGCTCTGTAAAATATTACTCAGTCCTTTCCAAAGTTCTGTGGGCTTGATATGATGTACATTGTAAAAAATTAACATCAGTAAATGTGTTATTGGCAAAGGAATAAGGAAAATAAAAAGGTAAAAGGCAATATGAATGCACAATCTTTATTTGAATGGGAAAAATATCCATTAGTATGACTGGCTAATCTACGTTGCAAGTGACTAGAAAGTGCCATAATTTAAATCAGAGTACAGTGCTTCTTCCTGAGGTTCCAGTTGTTCACTGAAAGCCTGTTGAGTGTAGGTGAAAAGCACACTGTTTGAAAATGAGTGCTCTGTGTCTCTCTGGCATCTTCTTTCCAAAGTCTGAAGTGAAATTTGCAAGTGTGCAAGGGTCCTGTAATAGGGGGAACACTGCAGTGTCCTGTGGCAGAGAGAGCCAAAGGACTGAACATGGTGGGCATTTAAGAAGGTCACAGCAGGTAGAGTGGGACAGAACTCAGGTCTCCTGGTTTTCTGCATCATCCACTGTAGGTATTGTGTTTTATTGTTTATTGAGTCCTAACTGTTCAGAGATTGTTATTTCCACTTGCTCCAGTTAATTATTTCAGGGGAGGGTGGTAGCCTGCACTGCATAGGAAGTTGGATTCCTTTTGTCCTTGAAATCTATGAATCTGTGAAACCTATAAAGAAACTTTTCCTAACATAATTAGGAGTCTTAACTAGTGTAGTTAACTCTGGATGCACAGTACTGTGTGGGTCAGAGCTATTGAGCTTTGAACATTACTGTTTCCTGGCTGTCTCCCAGGAAGAAATTTAGTAGGGGAATCTGTGATGGTGATATCACTGTTCTTGTATCTTAGCTGCTGAGTAGCAATAATTACCTATCACCTCCCTGAATAATAGCACCACCCACTCTTCCCATTTATGCAGAGTATCAGCTGATGTCTAAATGTGTTGACAGAGACCTTGATTTTCTGAGCTTTCCGTGGTGGCCTACATCCATGCTGATGTGAACATGTGACTTGATAAAAGAAGCTTTCAATTTTGATTAAGAAAAACCCCATGAAGCAATGTCAGATGGCATGTGGAGCCTGGCCCATGCCTGTTATGAGAATGGACTCCTGCCCTTGAAAATTCAAATGAAAATGTTTATA
This sequence comes from Rhadina sibilatrix, assembly GCA_013400275.1. Lineage (NCBI taxonomy): Eukaryota > Metazoa > Chordata > Aves > Passeriformes > Phylloscopidae > Rhadina > Rhadina sibilatrix. The sequence goes on along the minus strand of VWYO01028659.1, from coordinate 386,009 downwards.
AGGAAGTTGGTAAGGTAGAATAAATCCCTCTAATTGAGTAACCTAATCTTTCAAACAATCTTTCTCAATGCAATGCTATTTACTTTGGATTCAGAGTAAAAAGAGAGTTAAAGGACCAATGGGGCTTTAGGTTTCCCAGTAAAGTGGTGGCATTGTAGGAAAGGGGCAGAGTATGAGATGGTATTTATGGAATATAAATATCTACTAATAAAGCATGAAAAGACAGCTATGCAGCACTGATCACTCCCTCACTGTGGGAATTCCTGTGGATGCACAATTCACATAACTTTTCATTCCTCTATCTAAAGCAAGATGGGATTAAACACGGTTAGAAAACTCTTCACATATAAAGTGTAGGAAGACAGAGAAGAGGCAGCAGTTAGCAGCTGCCCCTACAAAAGGAAGACCTGCAGCTTGTGAACTAAGGACAACTCGCTGAACTAGTTGAACTGAGCTGTACATGCTAGAATTCCTTACTTTTAAATTCCTGCAATGTAAAATTCTTTGGGTGTTCAGGGGCTGGAAACTCCTGCAGGCAGCCCCAGGACAACCTTGCTTTCTCTCCTGCAGCCCTCTGCCCCAGAAGTACCCTTCATCCTCACTTCTCACCACTCACACAGGGCATGTCTAAAAATACACAGAGAAAAACAACACAGGTTGCCTGCATTTCTTCTTCCTATAACACTTTGGCTACTCTCCTTGTACTCTGCCTCATCAGATCACCTCTGTGTGCTTCTCCATTTTGGTATTCCGCTTTGCATTGCTTAATAAGATTGTCCTCGCTTCCTGCAACCCTTTAAAGCCATGGAGCAGAGGGCAGTTGTAGCGTATGGTCAACTATGGCAGGAGAGTAAACAGCTACATTTTTATTTTTAATATTCCAGGAGGTATTATTTGGGAATGCTTTGTGGTAAGGAGAAGGTAAGCAAGAGATTCTTCATTTACTCATGATAAGACCAGGACTGCATTTAGCTTCCCTTTCTAGTGCTGTGAGTTTGAGCCATGCACATAAACCTGTGGAGCTATTCCTAATTTACACTAGTGTGAGGGGGAGTATCTTGACTGTATATGTTTACTAGTGATGGTTAACCACAGTTTAATTTTAAATGGATTAATATCACCAAGCCTTTTGTTTGACCACCCACAGTTCACAGCAGAATAGAAGTGGCATATTTCCTACCCCAAAATTTGAAAGCTGCTTAGGTAGATAAGTACTACATATATACTTCAGTCTGTTCCAGTACTACTTTGATATTAAAAACATTAATATCAAATCAGATCTAAAGAATGTGAACCCTACTTTACAATAAATATCTGTCATGAAGTTATAAGGATTAACCGACAACCTAGTATTTGTTTAAATTGCCTGCCAACTGTGTTTTTTCTTCCTTGAAAAATCCAGCATGTGTATAATGTCTTCTGTTAAGTCTGGATGACTCTTTTAAATGGAAAATGCACCCTACTGACCTCATTTGAAAAAGCAGTTTGGACTAATATAAATTTACTGCAAAGCCATTTAAATTTTCTATCTGTTCTTTCTGCACTGTGTTTACTGAATGTGACAAGTTTAAGTAGATCTAAAGTGGATAATACTTTTCATCACATTGTTGCTTCAATTGTAACTATTCAAACTTCTTCTTAGTTTCCAAAACGAGAAGAAAAGCAGTGTAAAATATAACTTACTGACTCAAAGTTCTGTCAGGCAGCAGTCTTCTGCCTAAACAATAAGAAACTATTAATTCATAATGTATATATCCAGTATTTCTATTCACACAATAAGTTGTCCTGTGCATTTGAGAGATCCAAATGGACTGTGAATACTCCTGTCCACAGCAACAGATGCAGCTGTGAGGAGGAGGCTGGATCTGTCTGCTCAGTCTGGTGTGAACACCAGTCACCGTTGCTTCCCTGAGCTTGTTGCATGACAAATCCCTCCAGGATGTAGGCAGTAGGTAACATATTAGCTTTGAGCAAAGACAAATTCATTTTTAGAAAGCAACTCTTTCTCCTTGGAGTTGGAAAAAGTGGTAGTTTGGAGGTGTTGTGGGTTATAGGCCGGGTGATACCTTATAGACTTACCAGCTTATGGCTTTTACTCCACCTTTATTTAAAAAAAAAAAGCTTGGAATTTTTGTTAATTTCTTCTTCAAATGAGTATTGGAGAATCACTGCTTCCAGTCATCCTCACATGCAGTCTGTGGGGGCCTGTGGGTCCTGTGGGAGGGATGGGTGAGGGGGTCATGGCTTTGAAGAGTTTTGGGGGACTTCAGACCCACCTTCACTTGCAGCATCCACCATGGCTTAAGATCTTAGAGGGATAGGCCTGAGCTCTTCAGTGAGAAGAAAGCAGTTGAAGAGTGGGCAGTCAGAGAAGCAAAGCACTGCTAGCTCTCAGAAAGTTCATGCTGACTTTGAAATACTTCCATTACTTTATTTTTTCCCCAGTAGATTATATGGATACTACACTACTATCAGAAATATCACATTTCAAGAATATTGGAGGGAGTGAAAAAACCCTTAGATTTTTCTTTTAACGTAAAATGAAGATCTACAGTAATAAAGAAAGAACATTATATTATCTACACCATAAGGAGAGACGCAAAGTGAATTTTAAATATCTGTATCAATTAAAAATCTGGTATTTCAGTGTAGAAGCTTTTCATGACTTTGTGCAAAACTTACTATTTAAATGTCTATACCAGCAATGAAAAACTAATAGTACAGATTGAATGCCAGCATCCAAAACAAGTATGCCTTTATATGTAGCACATTTATTCTTCAGTATACATTTTTCTTCTGAGTTTTCCTGAGATATTTGAGGCATCATATATGGTATTAATCTTATCTTCATGGAAAAAAAAGTTTTTATTTCCATTTCAATCATTTACGCTTCTTTTTAAAATGAAAAATGTCAAATTAGTTAAGGTTGAGCCATTTATAAACATATCAAGCAATTAAGATAAAAATATGCAAATAAGACTGTTCATAATCTGTCAAATGACTTGACAATAAAGCTATTCTATCAACACATCTGGCTTTCTAAAATCCAGCTGATTGATTAGTTTTGTTGTGTGACCAGAACAGTAAGAAACTCATGATGTGGTGACTCATGATGAATTTCACAACTGGAAAAGCCTTATTGAAAAATCCTTTAATGTCTTAGATAAATTAGACAGCTGCAACTCTTTGCTGCTCTTGCAGCTGCTATTTTGAATGATTATTTGTGCTATCCAAGCAGTTAGGAACAATAACTATGACTGCCTTATGTGAGGAATCCCCATCTTTCTCTGTGCCATAAAGAGCTCTCAGTCTAATGGAAGACAACAGTAAATGAGGATCAGCTACATGGCTCGCTTCTGGGAGCCATCCCAGAAAAGAAGAGCTGTGAGGAAAGATTCCAAGGTATCTTTACGAGGAAATGGAGGCAAAATTTTACTGTGTCTGGAAGAAAGCATAGAATTGGCTTCAAAATGTCCTTGACGGAGGAGATTACAATCGATTACTGCTGAAGGACTCAATTTAGTCGTGAAAGAGATCTATAAGTAGGCTGGAAGTAGGGTATGATGGCTTTGAAAGTGAAGGTAATTATTCTTTTTTCGTGTATTTTGCATAGAAGTGAGTAACCCCATTGAAGATTTTCTGCACTCAAAGGGATCAATTAAACAGATTATCACAACAAGTGTCCTGAAAAGATGTGATGGTACTCTGGGTTTTCTGTCGAGGCTAGAGAGAAGAAAATTATATCAACCAAAGAGAGAGCTTGAATGACTTTTTGGCTATCTGGCTAATTTTGAAAGCCTATTAGAACTGGCAAATAAAGCATTAAGGTTAGAGATGGTCTTGAGAGAGAATGTCCTGTAGAAGCTGCAACTTAAGCCAAAGAGCAGCTGATTGTCTCCACAGAAATCACAGAGTATTGAACTATTTCCCTTAAATTTATTTAACCCAACTAGCAGACAAAATGAAGCATGTTATTCCTTTTAAAGTGCCAGAAAAAACCTAGCTTGCTAGGTACATGCAGGTGATGTAAATTAACAAAAATGAATTTTGATGCATAAGAGTAGAGGTTTAAAAGTGTTCCAGCCTAAACAAGAACACTGAAGTAAGAGAGACTCAAAGGTGAGAAGTGAATATTCAGAGCAAGACAGGTGTTCTACTCAGCTCAGTTAGAAGAGGACCAACATTTTCTTTGGTGGCTACTAGCTGGGTACTCTTGGTATGTTATTTTGGCTTATTATCCAATCTGGTATTGAAATTATTGTGGTAGCCTTGGACCCTGTCCATTTAATTGGCCTAGTGCTAGATATGTATAGGCTAGCAGATGGCAGAATGACTCCAGTTAAGAAAAAAAGCATAGGATATATAACTTTTTGGCATGGAGTTGGATGGTGAGTTTAAGGATTAGGCTTCCTAAGGGAGAAAAGAATCTTATGCCCCTGCCAGACGCTTCTAATAGACAGAAATGGAATAGAAAAACATCTGCCTACATAAAATAGGAAAATATCAATGCTATTATTATCTATATTGCAGAATGAACACAGAGGTGGAGAGGAAAGAAGGTCTGAGTGTTCAATTAAATGTGGTGAAAAGGCAACTGGAACTACAGAGGCAGATACAATTTGTTTTGGTCACTGGGAAATCTGGTATCACTGAAGGATATGTGTGAGACAAATATGGGAACTGAATGTTAGAAATGGGTAATTCCATTGAAGAAATTAGTCCCTTATTGCTGGAAAAAAAGTTATTGGTAACAGGCGCATGGGAAATTGGAAGGAGACACAGCTAGGACAGGTTACCCCAAACAACCAGATAGTCCAGGTGATATTCTCAGTGCATAAAGTTGGAGGAAGAAGGAGAAAAGGGGTACTTTGCAGTTATGGCGTTTGTCTTCCCAAGTAATAACTGCACATGAAGGAGCCCTCCTCTCCTGGAGATGGCCGAACACCTGGGTGCCCCCTGGGAATCAGTGAATTATTTCTTTGTTTTTCTTTCCTTTGTATACATGACTTTCATTTCTTTCTTAAACTATCTATCTCAATCCACGAGTTTTCTAGTTTTTACTCTTCTGATTCTCTCCCCAGTCTTGCTGGTGGGGGAGTGAGTGAATGGCTGCTTGAGGGGCTTGTCTGCTGGCTGGGGTTAAACCACGACAGTATGCCATTGGACCTGTTATCATAGTAAGATGCAACCTCTTAAATGACCAGATCTGACTGAGGTTGAACAAACACATTGAACAGAAGCAGCTGTTGTGTTAAGGGAAAGAGCCCTCTCCAGACAGATTTCCTGTTCTGCTGTTCCTCAAGGCACAGAGTGCTCTGACTCCACACAGGCCTCATGACTCGTGTGGTTCCTTAACAGCAAGCAAAGGAAGAAAGTGAAGTCCTGCAGTCCAAGAAATAACCAAAACTATTGTTTTCAAGAATTCCAGTAATAAATAAAGCTGGCTTCAAATGTGCTTGTAAATTTTCAAGAAAATAATCCTTGCATTTTTTTGCTTCTTCCATCTTTATCATAACCATCATAACTTAGAAACTGGAATAACTTTTGGCCAATGGCTAATTAAAATTTGATTAAAACAACACAACATGAAGGACATCTATTTGTGTCATGTATAGATTATTCACCACTCAGTCACATTGCAAGTGTGAATTTGGGGGAAATAAAGCAGTTTCTCAGCTGCAGAAAACTGGGGTTACTTGTATTGGGGATACTTGTATTAGGGATACAGTCCTACTGTGATTTGGCAGTGTGCACTCTTGAACTCAGATCAGAGTCAGGTTTCAAGTTAATGATGTAGAAAAATGTATTTGTATTTAACTCATACCTGGAAGGTCCATATGTGAATGGATGAGGTATGGTAAACTCACTTGATAAGTGGAGTTTATGTACAGAAGTCAAGCATGTACTCAGGCTTTGCCCTCCCTATCTGAATTCACTTCTAAAGTCCTTAACCTGCACCATCTCTGGTGTCACTGAGCAGGGTATGAATCAGAAATAAACCCAGACTCAGTGATATACCATTCTGCAGTGGTAAGAGTGAAGCTGCTCTTCCTCAGATGAGTGTGCGCATTGACATCCACATCCCTGTGGTTTAAAGAGTTTTCCTAGGAATGAACAATCACAATTTTTTCTTGTTTCAGTCCAGTTTTGCCAATGGAAAGCCAACCTTGAGTGCATTGCACAGAGGCACAGAAACTTTACAGAGGCTGACATTATACTTCTCGTTATTATGAATTATATTTTTATAAGAACCGGAACAGGAAAAAAATCTCTTCAATATAACAACATTATATTATGATTGCTCTACTCTTAAAAGATTATCCAAAGAAAAGTAATATCCCAACTTGTGGTACTGGAATAAGTGTTTTGTATTAATTTTCTACTCCAAGGAACGAGCAAACATTAAAATAAGGAAACTGGAAACTAGAATATTTAAATTACTCAATAAAAAGAACAAAAACATATTTCTTGAATAGACCTATTGTTCATATAAAATGAGAGGAAAAAGGCAACTACCATAGCTATTCATTGCCCTCCATAAAAGTACAATATTTTTTCATTACTAAGAAAATTACTGAAAGGATTTAACTTAAAGTATTTTAATTTCTAAAACCAGACCATTTTCCTACCCCTTAAAATAAAAAAAGCTTAAGAATTATATAGGAGCTTAATTTGTTATATGAAAAGACTTAACCTCTTTATCTCTAGAGAATTCTCATTTCTCCAGCTATTGATGTTCTATCTAATACACTCTAAACAGCCTCTATGAGCAGGCATGTTAACTTTTTCTTACACATTGTTTGGGGACAGAAGTTAAGCATGTGATGGCTATATCTTAATATGGAGCTTTCCTAAGTGTCAAAGATGATTTTGTCCTAATTTCAGATGTGTATTTAGCATTTGCCTTCCTATTTCGGTGTTGGATTGTAGGCATCTTTTGCATGGATGAACAAAGGCAGGGAGGAACAAGGACAGTCATCTTTGTGTGGCCTGTACAATTGCACTTACTTAGTTTAAGGAAGGAAGTGAGGTCCGTGACCTTGCCTTGCTCCACACTGTGGAGGGTACATCATCCTAAAGGCAAACATTAATTGGAAGCCTGTTTTAGTTAGGAAAGGAAAGACACAAAAATTGGGTTTATGTGAAAGAAGCAGAAGGAGAAGAGAAGGGGAAAGCCGGGGGCGGGGGTGGGTGGTTAGTGGGAAATGCTGAGTGTAATGTCTGTGTTGCTCAGGACTGAGGGACTGTGCTAAGGGCAGACTTTGAACATGATGTGTAAGGACACCACAACAACAGCCAAATTTTGAAGGGCTGACAGTTTAAAATTCTTGGCTGCAGAACAGCTCCCGACAGATTTGAAGAGAGAAGGAGAGAGAAAAGGGGCTTATGTTCATTGCAGTCCAGGGCATACAACCCTTACAATCTGCTGCATCTTTAGATAATATACCTTCAAAATGGGTATCTGATAGATGTTTTCCACTGCCCTTTTCTGCCTGCTGACCAGCATCCCTGCCCCAGTAATGGGAACTCCACAGCTGTCTCTTCTCACTGGGTGCAGCTGCTGTTGCATAATTCCCCTTTATGTACCCTTCTCTTGCCATTGCTGTAACTAGCCATTACCAACAAC
>VWYO01028659.1:355051-371922 GCA_013400275.1 Rhadina sibilatrix | reverse complement strand
TTTTTTTTGATATTTACTATGTCCTGCAGTAATCAAATACAAAAAAATTACTTCTGAAATTGCTTCTTTTGAAACTTCTGACTGGTCATTATTCTTGGTGTGCTCAATTTTTTACGAAATTTTGGAAGGCACTCTGGAGAGTAGAAAACAAGCCTGATGTGCTTCTACCAGCCAATGCTGTTTGAAAGCTATGCTTGAGTTCTGCATTTAGTTTTAACTAGTGCATTTTTCCCATAGCCCTGGCATGCATTTATAGATTGACAGATGGGAGATGTATAAGCAAATGCAAATGAAGGGAAAGTTCATGTTGCTCAGCCCTCAGTTTAAAGAGTAACAACAGAGATCCTTCGTAATCACAGATGAGTTAAATGATCCATCCTGGAACTTGCAAGATCATAATCCATCATTTAAAAAACCCTTGTAGAAATTAATTTTATCATCTGAAATGCAGAGCATCCTCCTAAAGACACCACAGAGAAAGAAATTCACATCTCTCCCCAGTCTCCTTTGTTGAGGAGTAGATGGGGAATAAGACAATTCCTCCCCACCTTTCAAAGTTGTCCCACCTCCAGAGGCAAACAACACCTTTGTGACAGTTCAGGTTCATGCAACCTGAATATTTTGGTTCTGCTTGGGCCACTCTATGTGGGGGTTTTTTTCCAATAAAAAAGAAAAAAATGTTATTGCTGAAATAGACTTTTCTTTGTTTATGACATTTTGCTGGTAGGCATCACTGTGTCAAGTCTCTCTTTTTGATGTCACCAACTCTGTATGAATTAAAGTGTCTTTCTTTGGAAAAACACTATTGCTTCTCGTCCAAACACTGATTTGTTGACCATGTATAAGCAATAAAAGTGTATAAGTAATGTCTTCAGTTACCATTTGAGAACTTCTACTGTAAATGTGTTGGAATAAAACCTTTCATTTACGGGTAGCCTCTGTAATATGGCACTGGTAAATGCCTAGCTAGTAACTGAGACCAGGCCACCCACTAGCTCAACACAGTGACTGAATGACTGGCAAATACTGGAGACGTACAAGGAAGAAGTCTTGCTTTTCTCTGCAGATCTTAAAATCTGTCCAGTTGTTTGTCCTCTGTGCTTTTTATTGCCACACAACATTCAAAACTGGAAAAAGTTTTCCATTAATTTTTACCCCACACTCTGCCCAAGCATTAATGACAAATGTCTTCTACTCTAGTGGCACAGCTGAGGGTGAGTATTGCCTACTTCCACAGTTATATTTGTTCTGTTTCTGAATTTGAAGGCAATAAAGAATTCATTTAAGGAAAGTCGCATAACTAGAATGCAACAATGGTGTGACTATTCACCATACTATCAATGTATCAGTACTTGTATTGGGAGGATTAAGTCATATTATGGAAAAACCAATACTGGCTCCAATTATGTCACCTGCTAAAATCAACACTAGACTTTTTTCTATTTGTGTTAAACTCTGGTAGTCAGATAAAGTAGGCTCTTTCACTTATCTCCTACTCCAACCAAAATGCCTTCTACTTCACCCTGATGTAGGGTGTAGCATATCAAATCAATGTGACCGACTATATGAAAGTATAGTACACAGGAAAGTAGAAAAAATATACTGTGTTTAAAGCTGAAAAGGTAAGATACATATGAAAAGTGAAGTTAATGTTCATTATAGCATTTCAACAGTATTGAAATGGATGAGAAGAGTTGAATGTTTGTCTAATCAAATTTCCAGAATGCCTATCCCTTTGAATGTTTCAGTAGTGAATCCTGCCGGTTGGCACGTCCATTTGTTAGATTTTTTCTTCAGGAAGTTCTACGGCCTATTCTATAATACAGTATTACACGACTGGAAGATTGCCCAAAAAGGAAAGGTCAGCACTTTAAAGCACAACTTCATTTGCATACGTTTAGAGTCTAAATGTTTGCTTGAAACGTGTTCAAGAGTGCGTGCCTTTGTATGACCAACCATACTGAAAGTTTGGAGCTTTTCAGTCCACATTTAGAAACAGAAGGAAAACACTGTTAGAGGTTGTTTCTGTGTTCCCTGACATACTTGGGTACAGATGAAGAGAATACAGAATCAACATGAATCTGCATATTATAGAATAGATACAAAACCTATATAAATTGATGCACAAAGGTTTATTGAAGCAGCATTAAAATGAATGAAAACAGACAACTGTTTATCTGCTGAGTGATATTGAAAACTTGCACCTTTGAATGTTTTGGCTGCAAAGACTGACAATGATAAATCACCTTCCAACAGCTGCGGACAGCTGTTTAAGTCTGGGGTCTAGAGAGCTTAATTGGGGAAGTGTGTTATAAAATTAAAGTGCCAATGGCTCATTAAGTTATGTGATGACTTTGTGTGGCAGGCCAATAATACTGCATTCCAGGCTTTGGGAAAGGACATGCCTAACTCTCTGTTAATTAAGGGCTAGTCTAAGAATGCAAGTTTGCCACACTGTAGTGTTTTCATAGGAGAGCATCTGCGAAAGAAGACTCAGAGGGAGAAGCTATTTACAAGTACGAGTTTATTGCAGCCAAAGCAGATTTCTACCTCTTTATATCCTGATGTCTGGGCATGTTTACCTTGTTTATAAACTACTGGGATACCTTAGACTCAGAGAAAGGACTATCAGACCTGCTTTGATAAATAACCATTTCTCTGAAGTGAGTTAACACAGACATAATTATAAAAAAATTCCACCCAAACATTAATACTTGCAGGCAGCATAGGGGAAAAGACAGGTTTTCCATGGTGATCAGAGGATTAAAAAACAAAGACATGAGGGAAGTGCAGTGGGGTGGAGGAGGTGAAGTGTATTACATCCACAAGGATTATTTGCAGGAATGCGTTGTCGTCTTTTAAATAGTTTGTTTATGTTGATTTGTTTATATAGCAGGAATTATATTTGCCTATTTAAATCTCTGGTGACTACAAAGCAAAGGTGAATGACCCTTGCCAGCAATGGTGTGGATTGTAGAAAGGGGACAGTGGGATTCTCAATTCAGAATTAGTTTGCAATCTCATTGCAAACATACTGGCTATTGCCTGTCCTAAGTGCAACCAGCTGCACAGTCCCTCCTCTCTGCAGGGCTTAAAGGGCCACCAAACCTGGGCCAGAAGATTTTCCCTGTCACTGTTAGACTGCTGAGGCCACAACTCCACATAGCAATTTGGTTCAGAGACAGGTTGGGACATGCATGTCAGACTTGACCTGCACGATCTTCCTGATCTTCCTAAATAAATTCAAGTGCTGATGGAAGGACCAAAATGCAAACAATACAAGCTAGATGATCACACCAAATTAATAGGAACTTTTTCAAGTGGCATGTGGAAATTTGAGACACATTCTCATAATTTCCTTCATTTCTCGCTACTATTTCCCTTCACATTTTAATTAAAGATTTATGTTAAACTGTAGAGCATAAAGCTCATTATTTTCTCTGTCTTGTTCTTAAACAGATGACTTGCATAGCTGGGATCTTCCATTCACCATTTCTGCATAAGTCTTTGATAACCTTTTCTATGCATTAAGATGGAAAAACTTAGTATCTGTTTATCTGTTTACCTCAATCGAAACATCATTTGTTAATAAGTTCAATTATAACCAAAATCTTGCCTACAGTTAATAGAGGCCTCATATTAAAGATTCACACTTACCTAATAATAAATCTGAAATAATCCACATTCAGTGTAATTATCCAGGATTTGTAACAGAAGAAAAAAAATGTCCTGAACATGCAGCAACAAACAGGATACTTAAAGATGTTTAAATAAAGGTGTTTCAATGAAGGTTTGGAGCATGGCTGTCATTCTGTAAGATTGTAACATGATGAAAAAAGGAGAATTTTTGCTTATGCAAAGAGCATGTTCTCTGCAAATAGATTATTGACTGTCTTGATAGTAGACTGTATATCAATTTCATTGTTAAATGCAAGACTGACTTTACTAATGAATTTCAAGCATCATACTCCTGGTTGAAAAATCAGCAGGTGCTTCTGCTGCAAAAAAGAAAATTTGCAGTAGCTAAATACTTTTTCATTTTATTTTATTGTAATCTTTCCTGTAGAACCAGTTCTGCAGAGTCTATTTCTTCATGAGTCTAGACCAGCTGATCTGTTTGTTCACACTCTGTTGTTCTGTGACCTATTTATTGCTGCTTGTAAAGTTTGAATGGATATACTGTAAATATTTTCACGGAAGATAAAATGGTCCTTATGTGGTATTTAATGAAAATAATTCCATATTCTGTCTGTACCCTAGAAATCTATTACACAGAATGAACCTCAATACATATGTGGCTGTATGTATGTATGCATGTATGTATATATATGTATATATGTCTCTATATATGTATATGTAAAGTGGTTTGTTGGGTTTTTTTCATAGAGAGGAATATTGTTTACTCTAGTTTTTCAGTTCTAGATTTCTATATTGTGACAATCATCCTTGTGGATGCTAAGAGCTTGTTGATTTCCCTCCCTTGGGAACTCATGGATGCATCTCACTAATCAACAGAGGACACTGCTGTTGAACAAAACAAGTTGAAGTACCTCTATCTCTAGTGAACTTTTGGCAGAATTATGGTTTCTCATGCACTTGATGCTGAAGTATATGGCCATTCTCCTTCACAATATTCTTTTCAGTATTTTAAAAACAGAGGATGAAACTGTGGTCATATCTCTGCTGCTATTTAAACCTTGGACAGGTACCAAGGCCTGATTTGTCAATATCTATTTGGATTTGAAAGTCTTACAGGAGACACTCCTGATGTCTCAACAAATAATTAAAGCCCTGTCACTTCTCAAAATAGCCACTGTCAGCTCTCATGAAAGTAAGATTAGAGGAAGCAAAATTTCAGTGCTAAAGGTGCCCCTTTACATCCTTTATTTGTTAACATTCTTCTAACAAAGGCCAAGTACAGCCTGGCTCTGTTTCAGTGCAAATAACATCAGTCAGCTCTCTCTCTCTCAATGAATTAATCTAATCTTTCTGACTCTGTGCTGACACAGACGAAGAGCTGTCACAGGGAGATGTAATCATCTCAGGAGGAGGATTATGATAAACCGATGAGATGTGGTAACTGTTAAATGCTACTGCTCTCTTGCAAGTGAGTGACTGACTACAGGCTAAGTTTCTCTGTGGTTCACTCCACTATTTTCCATCCACATAGTCTTTAAGGAGGGAACACACATCCTCTCTGTGGGCTAGGCATTTCTGTACAGGCATGTGGTTTTTGCTTGTAAAAGGGCCTGACCTTGGCCAAAGTGTATAACAGGTACGGAAAGCAGAGTTGATGTATAGCCAAGCATATTCTGAAGGCATGTCCTACAGATAAATTGTGGTTAAACACTGTGAAATAGGGATGCAGCAGCCTCTTAAAGCTCAAGTCAACAAAAATGACAAGGCTTTCTTGGACTGTAAAAAGATTATGAACTGTTCTCTGTTATATTTGGATTTTCTAATGAATGTGTGTTGCATTCCACATAATTCATGGTTTCAGCGTTCTGTATTTTCCATCTCACTCTAAATTATTATGAGGACCTCAATGTTCATTTTCAGAGTTATTAAAAGGAAATACACTTTCCAGCTATTGTTGCACATTCTTAAAATGAACTTCAGAATTCTCTGTGATTACAAAAATAGAATTTGTAGGTGCTTGGGCAGCCTGGATATACCAAAAGTATAATAAACTAGATAATCAAATCAATGTGTCCGGATTAGAAATTATATATTTTAAAGAAAAATAAGGATTAAATGAGGATTAAATGAAAGTTCAGAATCTCATCAACAAAGATCATATTGAAAATAAAAAGATATGGTTCATTTTCCAACTTTGCAAAGTGAATGACAAATTGGAAAGGAGAGCAGGGAAAAGTGAAAGAGTTACTTAAAGGTCAAGTTCAACTTTGAGGCTGTAACCATATTCACCTTTGGTTGTGTTTGCTCTTGAACTGGGGAACTTCAAAAGCACAGATTGGTGACTGACATTGTGCAGACAGGGAGGCATTAAGGCTTCTTAAGCTGATTTTGATGATATTCAGCTATTTGACAACATTCTCCTCTTAACATACTTGGCAATCAGAACAAAAACAAAGAGGTTTTCTTTTGCAGCATGGCTTCCTGAGCAATTGTCAAAGTTTTTAGTCTAATAGAATATAGTTTGCCATAATCCTTTTCACTTTTACTTCACTCCTTTCAGTGTGGACTTGGAAGACTACACAAAGGAATTTTCACGGTCTTTCTGTGGGAATAATACTCCTATGTACCCCTACACAGAGAAGAAAACTCAGTAGGGGCAGATTAAATGTGTTGGTGATCTGGCTGAGCTAGCGCCTTGTCTAGGTAAAGCCCATGCTATACTGACATCTCTATGCAGTGGGACACATGTATCCAACATGATTCCCACACAAGAATGTTTTTTCTGTGTTGACAGGAATGGGATAGTTGCTTTGCTGTATTGATCCACTGTTCCTACCACAAAATCACTCTTTTCCTAGTAGTTCTGTAATTTTCCACTGACACTGCTCATTTTGTAATGCAACAAGTAAACTGCCCTCAAGTAGATAAAGTCTAAATTGTGCGCGTATTTCAAAGAAAAAAATGAACCAACAAAAAGGTTTATGTGTTGAAACTGTAGTTTGATAGATACCTTAAACTAACAGATTTGTAGAGGACATTGGTTTGCAAATATTCTTAGTTGTAGCACCTATTATTTTAACATATAAATTATGATATGTATGTAAGTTTATGAATTTTCTATTAAAACAGTTTTTGAGCACTACAGAGCTTTGAAGAACCCTTCTGTAAACTAAAACTAAATCTTTTTTCCATAGTTTTACTACTGCTTTTCAAACACAATGTCAATCATTCTTCTCTCAGCGGTCACTAACCAGGTTATTTGTGTGTTTCCACACTGCTGCATCACAAAACATCATGCCCACTTGCCTCAAAAAGATAATATCTAACACATATGGAGACTGCCTTTGATCTCCATGGTCTATCTAGAGGTCACAGACCTATCTTCTTCTCTCCCTCACTTCAAATAGCCCCTTTCATTTACTGTGAAGCTAAACATTGGAAAGACAAAGGCAGGAAAATAAAGACCTTGATTTAGTAGTGCTTATATGTTTGGCTATTTCAAGGTAGATTTTAGTCTCCTAGGTCTCAATATTAATTGCCCTGCATTTTTGAATCATGGCATACTGTATTTGTTTTCATGCATGCAGCCTTCAAAATTCAAGCTGCTATTTAAATCTATATGTGCTTTGTTCATAACTTAAAAACCATTAAGTGTCTAGTGATCAATTTGCAATAGTCAGCACTGAATCCAGCTCTGTGGGAGTTGCACGGGAAAGTTTGGTAGTTTTACTTGGGGTTTTGAAATAGATTTTTATTTATTAACATGATGCTGTTAATGTAGATGGAATATACTGGATGACATTTTAAATTATCGTGAAGATAAATTGGGATGGGAAGGTGAGGGAAAAAGTGGCTGCATTAGAAATCTCGAGGGTCTTAAGGAATAAAAGGCTGTTCCACCCTATGTGGAATTACAGGTGAGCAATTATGTGGTAAATTATTTCATAGCATTTGCCAAAGGAAAACATTTCTTTTTCACATGCAAAAGCCAGACATGTTTCAGTATGACCACTTCTGTTTTGACTCAGAAAAGCATGTAGGTACCTAAAATGGCATTTGAGCAACATATAGCTACATGTTCCTCAAAATCACATGTTCAAAACTCTAGTCTTGAAAATAGCTCTATCTTAAAGACCTTTCAGTATTGACTCTACTGCTCTGCAGTTCTACTCAAGTCTCCATGTTCTCACTCTGCAAGTGAGAACTTCCAAGTTCTCACAAACTTCTTCAGGTATCATGGCTCAAATTACTTACTGACACTCAGTAGACACTTATGAAAAGGAGCTTATCTGCTTAAATCCCTTTAAGAATTCAAGCCAGTAGAAGTTTTCTAAGTATATTTAATGAATGAGAATTTTGCACAAAATGTAGCAATTATTGATTTTCCTTATATTGGTTAGGTGGTAAGGAAGAATTTTTTTTTTCTTTTTTTAAGACCAGAGAACTCACCCAGATTCTATTGTCCTCAATGACAGAAGAATACAAGGTTCTACAGAAGAAACTCTACCTGTGAGGTCACTGCATGTATTGTAGGAAATTTGGCATACATGCTGCTCCTCTTCCATTAAACTTTATAGAGGCAAAGATATCTGCCTCCTTAGAGGCAAAAGGATCTCCATGAACTCACCAATTAGTGGTTAGGTCACTCAGAGTGTGCATAGTAGTGACGTCCTGGTTCTGGGTCCACCTTCTCTTACAATTATTTGGGGATCAGCTCTGCATTTTCTGTTAAATCTCCTTACAAATGTTCAGAAGATTTCTCCTCCTTTTAGGTGGAATATGCACTCTTTCCCTTAGGAGTTTGTTTTGGCCTCATCAGATAAGTATTTCCTATGCAGTAGACACAGGAAACAGAAGATGTGAGGCTCAAAACAGTCTCTAGATTCAGGGAACATTTCAGGGAGATGTGTGAGAGCTGAAGAGGGTGAATCTAAAGCTCTGGACCACTCACAGCTCATATAATGGCCTCAGTAGCTAGAATATGAATTATCAGCTGTGTCCATTACTCTTTTCTCACCTGCTCATTTTTCAAAATAACTATTATATTGTTCTGTTTGATTATAAAAATAAGCAAGGAAAAGATTTTGTACCAGGATCACAAGTAGAGGACAAATTATATTGGAAAATAGTGAGATTTAAGATACTGCTCAATGTTTTCTCAGATTTATTGCCTGAAGGGAAATAATCCTCATGCCTGTCCACAGATGTCTACATCTCTTCTGAAAATCAAGCACTTGCTCAGGGAGCTAGAACACATCTAGGAGCAAGTGCCCTGGAGCAAACACAACACATTCAGCATTGCATCGCCTGTGTGACATTCTGCATCGACTTAGAAGGGACTGAAAGACAGAGGCTCATCTATAATGCTGTTAGAAAAGAGCTGTGTTGGAGTATACCCTCTGCAAGAAACTGCTTTGCACCATACAAATCAAAGTGGCAAAGCATAGAGTTCTAGGATGGAGAAAAAGAAGTTACTTTGCCTACATGTAGATATTCCTACACACACACACTCACACACACACACTCCCCATGCTTTACTTGAATTTTCCCCTATAGAACATTCACCTTCTGAGCTTACCAAATTACATACAGATGCACATAACTTTAATCCTCTTGGTCAACCAATGAACCAGAGTTACTTCAGCTTGTGTCTCAACATCCTGATGAGAAACTTTGTGGGATGCACTACAAAGCTAGAACTGGAAGTGTAACCAACTCGTTTCGGTGGTTATAACAAATTTCAGATGCATTTCTCTTTCATGATAGAGGTAATTGCTCTTTCTTTAATTTACATCAGATATCTCTTGTTAACTACAAGTCAATACATTTCTGAGCCCATCACTTCACTGTATTAAGTCAGGGAAGAGGTGTCAGCAGCTGATCTTAATGATCTTTCTATACACTGATAAACTTTGCTGATGAAAGCAGAATCTCAAGTAGCTTTAAGTGGTATAGATTGTTCTCTGTGATATTTAAACACATTAAGGGAATGGTTGAAGAAATAGTTGATGAGTTTCAATGTGAGCAAAGGCTAAATGATGTGTTCAGGAGCTAAAAACATTAGTGCTCCCTGTACATTGCTGAGTGAAGAGTGGAATACAAAGATAAAGAAGGGAAATGAGTGGGTTGGAAGAGTAGGTACATGAGGATGGAGTATGTTCCTCAGCTGCAGTAAGAGATGGTTAATATGATAAAAAGAGAAGCTCTGCTTGGAGAATCTTCCTCTGAAGTTTTTGCATCCAGATTTGGCCTAATGAAGTGTGAGAAAGCATCTGAAGAAGGACAGGAAACTGAGCAGAGGTTAGTGAGGCAATGACTGATTTTTTTTAGATTTTAAGCCTAATATGCAGATTGTATCCAAAGAAAAAGTAACAAAAATAATTAAAGCCATGGGAACTGGAGAGACCTCAATATGAGGAAAGATTAAATATGCTACAACTATTTTGTTTGGAAAGTAAAAGAAAGTAGGACATCAGAATTGAAAAATAACAATAGCTAGAAAGCAATGTAGTTTTTTCCAAAATTTAAAGAATGAAAAATAATTAAAGGGGAGTCAGATAAAAAAATAATAAGTTTAATACACTATTTATGCAAGTAATAAAATCAACTTTGATTTTAGAGTCTTATTTTTAGAAGTTTTTTAGTAATTTCAGAAAGAAAAATAGACACACGTGAGGTATGCTTTTGCAACCACAAGGACAAAACTAGAAAGAACAAGAAAAGACAGTATTTTTTCTCCATCCAGGATAAGTGGCATTAAAAGATGATTTTCAGCCTGAGATGATATTTTGGAAGACAACAGAGCTTCATCAAGTAGGGCCAGCATCCACAGACAAATAATTGACTTTCTCATGACCCATGTTTTGGGCCATTCAAATTATCTTTTACTTTTACTCGGATAATTCAGATGCTATTTTAGCACCAAAAGTTTGCAGTCATTTCTGAAAAAGTGAAAATATGTAGGGGGAATCAAAATGTCTTTAAGCCCTTTTTTCTGATGTCTTTATGAAATGAAAAAAGGTCAATAATGAAAATAATATTCCAAAACTACAGAAAAAGAAAAAAAAAGTTGACTTTCCATGCTAGAAGTGCAAACCTAAACCTTAAAATTATATCAAGTATATTCAATATCAAAAACACAAAAGTGCTGCAGGACCAGCTGTGTGTGGTTTGAGGTTGCCTGTAGGGAGTAATTTCCAGTAGCTTTAATTCATGTGGGAAGGTCACCTTCTCTGGAAAATCTGCTGTACAGTGTTAAGCAGAAACCCTATGCCTTCCTCTGCCCACTGCTGGAAGTAGAAAATCAGCTGTCTTGGGACCATTACTGATTTATCAGCATCCCATAACTTATTGTCCACACACTTTGGCACTTGTGGCCTTGAATGCCTTGGATGTACCTATTTGTGTGCCAGAGGAGCAGAACCTCCGGCAGAACCACATGACAGCTGGAGGACTTACTCTTCCTTTGCCTGCTTTGTGCCACATTGTGAAAACCTTCTTTACAGCTCCATTTACTGAGGGACAAGCAATTGAGACTAATTCATGAACTTTGCAGAAGAATGGCAAACAGCAACATACCATCCATGTGTGGACAGATGACACTGCAATTCTCTCATTGCTTTGTGTCTGAGACAGAAAATAGCAGAATTACTTTGAGAAGGGGTTAAATTTTAATGGTAGCAGGGCACATTGTCCCATAACAAGACAGTTATTAATGTGTGCTAACTACTTTGGGCATTGATGCCCTGCTCATAAAG
Organism: Rhadina sibilatrix; assembly: GCA_013400275.1. Lineage (NCBI taxonomy): Eukaryota > Metazoa > Chordata > Aves > Passeriformes > Phylloscopidae > Rhadina > Rhadina sibilatrix. The sequence continues at coordinate 360,526 of VWYO01028659.1, read as the reverse complement.
AAAATTAATATCAAAAGTCAAATAGGAGTATATCTCTTCCTTTTGCTACTATGACTTTCTACATCAGCAGCTATGCCAAATTATTGCTGGATTTATTTCAATCCTTTTCTCTCCAGATTTGTTTTTCAGTACTGTAATAGAAAAGTCTTAAGTCATTTAAGGCTCCTTTCCCATTGGACTCAGTCTTATGGAGTCATTGTGTCTCCTCGTGAATGTCTATTTGGATATATATTTCTGTCTCTCTCTCTCTCCTTTGCAGAGTAGCTTCTGCACCTGCTCCCTGATTTCAGCCAAACCTGGCAAAAGAACAATACTTTTTCAATAATTAAGTTCCTATTAATATTAAATGCAAGGAGGGAGCAAGGCCTGATCTGTGGCCCAAGTGAGGAGCAGATTGCAACATAACTTATCAGTCACAGGAGCATACACGTACAACAGGTCTCATAGACATGTCTATCAGGTTTCTTAAAAACAAGTAAATCAAAGTCTAGAAGAAAATAGGTTTCACTGACTGTCTCAAGAGAACCATTTGTTCTAACAGCAGGTTGTGGCTGTCCCAGTTTAGACTCAATTTTCCTACTAGGGCTAAATGAAGACACACAAATGTCTTTCTACAAAGCCACATGTGCATACTGATAATGTGTTCCTGCTGCTCTTCATATCCACTGCTTTGTGTGTTCTAAAACTAGCATATAAATAAATCGATAGTATACAAACTTTGCTTTCAGCTCAACCAAAGGAGCCTTCTAAGGAGTGATGGTGACATATATACATGCTCCAGATTAAAATAGCAATTATTTTGATAAATTTAAAAGGTCCTGCAGGTCTAAGTAATAGCACAGTAAAGGTGATTAACGAAAAAAACCCAGCAGCTGCATAAATTAAACATTACTGTCAGGACTTTATCAGGGTTGAGAAACTCCAGCTCAGTCATGCAGATTTACAGAAAATTCACTTTTGAACCTAGAGTTTATTAGTTTTGCACATCTCCCTGCATTTACTGGAATACAGGGTTGACCCTGGCTGGATGCCAGGATCCCACCAAAGCTGCTCTATCATTCCCTTCCTCAGCTGGACAGGGAAGACAAAATATAACAGAAGGGTTGTGGGCCAAGATAAGGAAAGGGAGAGATCACTCACTTGTCATTGTCACAGGCAAAAATGAAACAACTTGGGAAAATTAGTTTATTACCAATCAAAACAGAATACAATAACGAGAAATAAAAATTAATTTTAAAAACATCTTCCTCCATTCTTCCCATGCTTAACTGCACTTCCAAATTCCCTGCGTCTTCTCTGCAGTGGCACAGAATGGGGATTGTGGTCAGTTCATCACACATTGTCTCTGCTGCTCCTTCCTCCTCAAGGGAGGACTCCTAACACTCTTCCCCTGATCCAGCATGGGGACCCTTTCATGGGAGACAGACCTCCACCAACTTTTCCAATTTGAGTCCTTCCCACAGGCTGCAGTTCTTGACACACTGCTCAAAGGTGAGTCCCTTTTTGCCATGGGGTGCAGTCCTTCAGGGGCCGACTGCTTCGGCCATGGGTCCCCTGCAAGGTCACAAATCTTGCCAGCAAATCTCCCCCAGCCCAGGCTTCTCTCTCCATGGACTCAGAGATCCTATCAGGAGCCTGCTCCAGTGTCAGCTTCCCATGGGGCCACATGAGCAGCAAGCATGAGCCGTGGGAAGGGCTGAGATCACTGTGCAGCACGAGCCCCTCATCATCACTGCACCCTCGGGTATATGCTCTGTGTCCAGGCTGGGCTCAAAAGAACAGGGCAGGGCTGTGCTGCTGCTGGAGGCAATCACAGCACATAACACTTGTGGGAAACTAACCAGGAAATTTTAAAAAGTTTTAAAAACTACACTTTTGTGGGTTTATTTTTGTGTCAGCATTATTCTTCTGTGTTCTGCCCCCTTCATATTTATTTAGATCCTACAAAGGATTACAATTCAGAGATGCAAAAAATCTCATAGAGGCCTCTATTTCTGATGCATGGTTTTTAAAATCAGCTCCTACCTATAGAGCAAAGACTGCCCTGCGTGGCTGCACAGCGTTTCTTTTCCTGTGAACATGGCTATTATTACTAAACAGCAGATCTGTATAAACTTCCTAAAGTGGTGGATTGAGGAGATACTGGAAGGCTCAACATGATAATCTCCTTTTCTAGCACATGACTCTCATTAAAACAATATTTAGGCCACCTCAGTGGGTGACCTGACATGATTCTGTGCTCCTAACAAATGCCCACAGAGGTACTTGTAAGGCGATGGAGATGCCTCCATTCCAGTGATGGAATGGGTGCACTCCTCCTGACTGTGACAACGATGACCCCCGGTTCCTTGGCAGAGGAGAGGCAGTGAGCAGGCTGTGGGACCAGCAAGTTCTATTAACACACTCATACTGAGATTCCACTTGAAGCTCCCTGCATTACTTATGATTACAGGCAAAGAAAAGCAGAAACATGTTCCACATTGTTGTACATAATCCTCAGTTTCATAAATGACTTAGAGGTCCTTAACAGATTCTTCTTCCCTGTTTTAATGAGAGAAGGTGAGCCTATTTTCCCTTTTATTTTCCTCCTTGAATGCAAAATATTGTTCCTCTTCCTAATGGAAACATTAAAATAATCTAGTTGTTAGCTAAGAAATGATAATGAGTTATGAGTTTACTATCAAATAAATGAAAGAAACCCTTTTGTTTTACTTAGTTCTTGACATTCTGCTGTCCTCAACAGAGAGTTATCATTAAAATGAGTGAAAAGAACAAGACTGCAGTCATTTTTGCCATTCAAAAAAAAAAAAAAAAAAATCCCCACTGCAACTACTGATAGAACTGTAAAAGCATTCCCTTTCTTTTGTAACTCAGTGAATGGAAAACTGGTTCTGAATTAGGTGAACACATTTTACAGAACTACTCACCATAAACAACTTCCCTTCCCTACCCCAAGTAAAAAGTAGCCATTGATAAATAATTTTCCCATAGCTACAAAACTGATTTGTAGAAGTTAAATTGTTCAAGGCTAATCAGGCTAATCTGAGGGAGAGGAAGTTTACCCTCCATTTCCCAACAGATTCTCTTTAATTTTGCAGTCACATTGACAGGTGGCCTCATCACTCAGGCATTACAGACCACCTTGAAGATATCAGCACCGTTGGCCTTTGAAGTCAGAATAATCAACAAGCCATTTGATACTCTATCAGATGAAATGGCCCTGTCAGGAAAGGCTGGCTCTCAGGTGTACTGATTGTCTATCGAAAGGACATAACTTGATACAGTTTACTACGATACAGATTCGTGGACCTTGTGGGATGTTATAACAGATGTCTCTTTAGATGCACTTCTTCACAATGACTCTTAAAAAAAAATTCCCAAGTGACTTTTAGCAGAAATTATAATACTCTAATTTCCTGTCTACAATATTCCCACAATACTGTGTAGATAGGCAAATGCATTAGTTATGGTTGGGGTCACAGATGCACAGATTCTTGTGATATATCCTTGTATAAATCCTATCAAAGTCTTAATTCAAATATTGTGTAGTAGACATTATTATGAAAGTCTCCATTGCTTTACAACAGTTAACATTCTGGATGCTGCCAAAGTCTGGTACAAAACTATTTTCAGAAAAGGACAGTATTTTATTTTCTTTAGGATTATCCAGGATAATAGGAGGTTTTTTTCCTGAAGTTACTTTGATATATTATCATTTTAAATTCTTAAAAATCTGACCTTCATTGAACATACATTATATTTTTAACAAGCTGAATGATTTAACAGAACCCAAATTTTTAAAATTATGACCTTAAATTCCACTTTTGCATGTCCATATAAATGTTTACTTTCAGAAATAAATATTGGCTTGAAGGATTTGAGTGCTTTGCAAATCTGGAGGACAGCAAGACTGAAAAGTACAAAGTATGATATTTTGGAGTGGGTTTTTTTGTCTATTCTAACTAAATTTCAGCTATTGAGGTGTAAGAATTAAATTGTTTTTCAATTAAATGATGTTTTGTCATGGTGCAAAATCCTGGGAATAGATCCTAAAACAGTTAAAGATCATTTGTTTGTGTGTACAGCAAACTGGAGTTGAAAGCAAGAAAAATAAATAAAAATTGCCAAAAAGCGTGTTAAATGTCTTATGGTTTAACAGAACATTTGAATAATCCATAACATGTACTTGGGAAGAAGCGAATGAAAATATTTACTTCAACATTAAGCAGTAGAAGTAGTTTATAACAAGGGTTGAGAAAGTTATGCTATGGCTGTTCTATTTATATGACAGGCAGGAAACTCATTTCCATGAAAGACCCAGGCTTGTTCTAATAGTAATTATTCATCAGAAACAATCACAGAATGTTCAGTCATGAGTAAATGCTCTAATTGATATTATTAGAGCAGCTCAAGGACTTAAAGCCGCCCTTTTCTGGGTGTGCAGGTGTGTTAGGTCTCACAGTCTGCAAGCAGGAGCACACTGGGCTCCCTGGCAATGGACAGCTGCTCTGATTTATTAGACCTTTGGAAACAGTATTGCTCCTGTTATCAACACATAATCCCTTAAAGTTGTTTGACAGCTAAAGCCTGCAGCAACACCACCACAAAAATCTTCAAGTATCACCTTTGGTGCTGAGAAGGAATACATAAAGAAAAGTAAAGAAGGAAAACTTCTAGAAAAAAACCAAAACATGGACCTTAAATAGATGACTTTTCTCAAGGGAAGATTAATAACCATTTTCATTGAGCTGCATTAATGATTTTTAAGCAGCTTACTTCTGTTAGCAATTATTCTTCATAATCTCATCTCTTGTAACAGCCAGTTTCATGGCAAATGATGTATTGGAGATTTTCTGTGCAGGGTGAAAATAAATCAAGGAAACATACAGGGACAAACCTTCTGCAAAGATGGAATACCTGGAGCAATTCTGTGGATTGACTGCAATTGAGGCCCGTCACACAGGCCTCGAGCGATGTAGCTGCTGACTGCCGTGAAGATTTATCAGAGGTGCATTTGGTGCACTACAAGCAATGCAACGTCTGACAGGCAAGATGTGAGCCCCTGTGCTTATATCATGCTGTCCACATGATGTGTGTGACAGAGAGTAGGGATAAAAATGAGGAATGTGTTCTGAATTTATTTTAGACAGGTATTAGCTGATGGTTCAAAAAATGAATTTTTGGCAAAATGCAAAAACAAGTGCATAAAAGCTATAATAAGAATGCTGGTTTTCAGTCCCTGAGTGTCTGGGACCCAGAGATTGCTGAAGAAAGATAGGCAAAGGTAACAAGAAGGACCATTTGCCGTCTATACAAAGAAATGTCTTGAATTCATGGACTTTTCCCTGTGATGGGAAAAAGTTGTGAGGCTGTAGGCTAAGAAAAGGATGTGAACAAGTGTCACGATCACAAACTTTGCCTCCCAGCATCTAGAAGCAATTCAGGTTTCTGGAGGTGATCAGAGACAATTTTTTT
>VWYO01028659.1:327059-355025 GCA_013400275.1 Rhadina sibilatrix | reverse complement strand
TTTTTTTTTTTTTAATACAGATTCTGAAATAAGGATGAAGCCCATAATTATGGACCTGCTACTCATGGTTAAAGTAAAACTGGATGGAGATGTGATAGTTGCAGCATTAACAAGGAGATGGCAGAATTTAAGATTTGGAGCAAACTAAACATGCCAATCAGTGGAAAATAGCTCTGGACTTTACGTTTTGGATTACTCAGGGAACTGGCAGGGACAATCCCTAAGAGGACAAAGGAGCCATGGAGAGCTGGCCAATCTTAAAGGATATCATCCTCAAAGGACAAGAATCATCCACTCAGGCCTGAGTAACCATGAACATGTGCATGCAGGTGAACGGCTGGCTGAACAACCTGAGTTAAATTGTTAAAAAGAAATGCCCAAGAGATGAAGGCATAAACAGGCAAGCAAGGATGAAAACAGAAAGCAGAATTAATAAGGTTAAGACTTGGCTGAGGTTATGGCTGAGTGGAATGAAATGCAGAACACAAACAAGAAAATCTTCTATAGATATATGGGTAGCAAAAGCAAGATTCAACAAAATTTTCCACCTCTTACTGCAACAGGTCATCTCATGCTGAAGGGCATGGGAAAAACTTAGGTAGCAATACCTTCCTTGCTTTGGTCTTTATTACTCACAAATCTTCCTGATCTCTAGTTATTGCAGAAGAGTTTACGGGAGACAGATATTATCCAAAGCAGAGGAAGATAAAGCTAGGGCTACTTAAGTAAATTGGACATACAAGTCCATCAAGGAACATCAGAAGGTATTCAAGGATGTCAAAGGAACTGGCTTAAGTAATTGAAAGACATTTGATAAGCTTATAGCAATTGCAGTATATTTCTGCATATTGGAAAAAGCCAAATGGCATGTCAATTTAAAAAAAAAAAAACAAAAAACCCAAGCTGTGAGGAGGATGATTTTAATCCTAAATTCAGCATCTGGAAGGGTACATCTTTTTGGGAAACCACTTTTAGGCATGAAATACAAGGTGACTGGGGATAGCCAGCAAGAATTTCTCAAAGAAAATTGCACCTGACACTTGACTATTTTCTATAATGAAGTGTCTGGCTTTGTGAATGAGGAGAAAGCAGTACTAGATTCCAGAAAAACCTTCAATACTGTCTCTGACAGCATCCTTATAGCTGAACTGAGGAGAGATGGATTGTATGGGATAACTATGTGGCTGAAAAACTGGACATACATTTGGCAAAGACAGCCATGGTCAATTGTTGCAAGCCCAGTTGGAGTCTGGTTGTGAATGTCATCCTTCAGGGACTGATATGGCACTGATCATGTTCATTTCTGTTTATCTTCATAGTGTTCTCTGATATCTTCATCAATGACCAGGACAACCTGGTTCATACATATGAACCTCAAGAGGTTCAACAAAGGGAAATGCCAGATCCTTCCTCTGGCGAAAAATAATTCTACACACTACTACAGGCTGGGGCCAACTAGATCAAAGCAGATTTGCAGAAGCAGTTTGGGTATTTTGGAGGGTGTCAGTTTGAACATAAGTCAGTGGTGCAGTCTTGAAACAATACAGGCTGCCTGTGCACTGCATTACCTTAGAAAGAACATAACCTGGAGGGTTTGTGAAATCATCTTGTTATCTGATACTGGTGGCTCACAACTGAGGTGTTATGCCCAGATTTTGGTCCTTCTACATGTGAGATGACTGCAAACTGAAGAATAGGTCTCCTATGATGGTGAGGATGTTAGAGAACATTAAGGATTAGGAAAAGCTGATGAAGAAAGAAATAGTGTTTAGCCTGGAGAAGAGAATGTTGCCATGTAAGGCGGTTTCAATTTTTATCTAAAGAAGGCCCATGGAGAAAATAGTCAGGCTATTTTCATAGGCACACTTTAACAGAATAATGAGCTATTGCCACAACTGGCAGGAAGGAAAATTGTCACTAAATGTAAGGAAATCAAAAATTTGTAATGCAAGTGATAATGCACTAGAATGCATTGTGCGATCTCTGTGCTTGGATGTGTTTGAAAGACCCCGAGCAACCCGATCTCATTTTGAAGTTAGCCCTGTTCTGATTGGGACGATGGACTAGATGGTCCTCAAAGATCCCTCCCAGTCCAAATGGTTGCATGCCTAGCCTCACCCATGTCAAGAGCTAAACTTAGATCTTTACTGTAGACATAGAAAGTATGGCTGAGGATTTTTCAAAATTATTCCGTTAATTAAACATTATATACAAAAGTCACTTTTTTCAGCCCAGGTAGTGAAAGTAGCTTACACTACATGCTGTGCTCTCCTCAGAGACCTCATCATGGCCTTTCAGTACTTAAAGGGGGCACATAAAAAAAGGAGAGGGGGAGACTTTTAACATGGGCAAGCAATGATAGGACAAGGGGGAATGGTTTTAAACTGAAAGAAGAGAGATTTAGATTAGATGTTAAGAAGAAATTCTGTACTCAGAGGATAGTGAGACACTAGAACAGGTTTTCCAGAGAAGTTGTGGATGCTGCATCCTTGGAAGAATACAAGGCCAGATTGGATGTGGCTTTGAGTAATCTAATCTAATGGGTGGCATCCCTGCCCATGGCAAGGGGGGTTGGAGCAAGATGATATTTAAGGTCCCTTCCAACCCAAACCATTCTGTGATCTACACATTTATATTAATCCTCCCCCTGAGCTGTTTTTAAGCCAGCTGGTTGCTGCAAATCCACTTAGTCAAATGTGAAAATACACACTCACAAACCTGGCAGAAGCCACCCTCCAGTGGCATATTTATAGCAACTGAGTATGAAGCTGAACTGTGATCATTCTTGAGGATGCTGTATTCCTAATCCACCTGGGCTTTCCAATACTAGCATATGTGCTCATCATCACATATTTTGACCTCTGCTGGGTTTCAGTGAACAAATTTGTATAGATATTGTATGTAACGTTACATACAATATCTAAATTTTATATTTTTGAGGGTTTTTTAGGCTAACTTTCAGTCTGCTTCAGTACAAATCTGAATTTCTGGGTGAGTTCAGAATATGCAATTGACTGTAAATTTCAGTCAAATGCCATCTGTCATCTCTAATAACTTATCAAGCACAACAGGCAAACAGAGAACTTTTAACAACAAGTGAAAACACTGTCGAACTGAATTTATTTCCAGATGTGGAGAGGGACGTTTTCACTTTTTCCTCTAACAGGACTAAGCTGCTCTAATGCCTTTCAACATGATTTTTAAGGCATTCATTTATTATGTAACATCCATCAATTATAAAATATATTTATGAGGTCTTGCTAGCAGTCGTTAACAGCAGTATTTTGGGATCACATTTACAAGGCCTAATGAAATGGGAGAGCAACAGTAATTGGATTGAAATTGGTAAATGAAATACTCATTCCAGTGGAAAAAAAGGTGTAAAACTGATGAGGTCTGACGTGTCATCAAATGGTGAGGATTAAATTAAGATTCAGTGAAGACATATATAGTGCTTATTGTAAGTGTTTAATTGCTAGAATAACAAATGCCTCACAAAAATACACAGTTAAACATTAACCTCTTTCTCCTGCTAAATGGAGTCAGGCAAATAAAACTTTTTCTATCCTCCAACTGACTATTTGTCCCACATTTGTAAGTGAGGGGTATTTTTTGTGTATTTGCATATAAAATGGAAAATAGAGTTGTTATTTTTTTTAAAAAGTTAATTTGGTGAGTTTAAATCAGGTACTTGGAAATACTTTATCTGTATTCATAGGGAAAAAAAACCAAAACAAATACATTCCACCTCATTCTCAGAGAAAAAGATAGGCATTAGAAAAATAAGAATTATGAAAAGTTTGAGGTTTCTTTCCCTTTAAGAAAAAGCATTTGCTAATAATAAAAATTGTTAACCAATGAACTCAATCTGAAGGTCTCCAGTTAAACTCAACTATCCCTGGCCAGAAAGAAAAATTGCTTCAATGACATACAGTGCATCAAAAGTTTAGGGTGTCTTTAAAAGTCTCTGTGTGGATCCAACAATGGTGCTTTTTTGAGTAATAACCCATTAGGGTCAGCAGGCTTTCCTCCTATTTTAATCTAAAACTCCCAAGAATATATTGCACTAGAGATAAAAGTTTGTCATCATTTGATTGAATGTATAAAATCAAATACCTTTAAATTGTCGAATTCTGATGAATCCATGGTTTCACCCTAGGCTAGGATGCCTTGCTTTCAGGGCTGCTAGACCTAGAGCCTGTTTTCTCAAAAGGTCATTCTCACCTATCATAGGGATTACTCACCTGAGTTCCCTTTCTGCAGTGCAGACCAGTAAAGAAAATAACAAGAAACTACTCTTTGGTGTGTGTCTTGGGTTGTGGAACCAAATATGTGTATTCTATTTTCATCTGTTAAAAAGCAGTTGGGGAGATGCTTTTCTTTATCTCTGGTAACTCAAGGGGGAGAAGCCTGACGCCTTCTGATAATGGGCCATTAGCACCTCCCCAGGTTACACACTCCACCCAGGGCGGTGCATCTGCATTTCCATCATCCTATTGTGAGATGCATCCCATCCCACACCGCCCCCTCCCACCCCCCCGCCCCACCCCAGCAGTGGGATGGGGGCAGGCAGTTTCTACCCAGATAAAACTGAGACACAGGGACAGGAAAGCTGCTAGCTTTCACCCAATTTCTTGGGAGGAAGACTGGACCCCTTCTGACCACTGGACCCTTCCCACCACCACTGGACCCCTTTTACCATCACTGGACCCGTTTTCTACAGGATCATCTTTACCTCACCAGAACCACATCTGCCAGTCCAGAAGGACTCACTTTGGGACTGCTTCCAACACCCTGACCAACAGGGTGTCAGGTTGTAGCCCTGACTCGGTCAGGGTTCTCCAAAATTGTTGTTTGTTTGTTTGCTTGTTTTGGGTGAGTGGTTTTGTTTTTCTACTACATTTGTATTATTAATATTCCTAGTAAAGGACTGTTATTCCTATTCACAAAATCTCTGCCTGAAAGCCCTTGATTGCAAATTTATAATTTGGCGGGGGGTGAGGGGTTTACATTCTCCATTCTAAGGGAAGCCCCAGTTTCCCTGGCAGATACCTGTCTTTCTAAACCAAGACAGTATGTATTAAGTGAGAATAATCTGTAAATGCATCATTAGCAACCTCAGTAATTTGTCTGTCCCTGCCCCTGAAATTATTGTAAAACCATGACAAAACCCAAACAGTTGAAGTAAACCCAGTTTCCATTATGATAGCAGCTTTGAATAGTGCAGAAGACTGGTAGCTAGAAGTGGTGTAAAGAGAAAATTCTGTTTATCTAGCAAATTAAGTGTAATATTACTCCATCTTTTCCCAAGAAAAGGCAAGAGTCAAAAATTTCGCGTGGGCAGTATATTCCAACCAGAGAACAGCATAACAGTAGTAACAACAGAATAAGCACCAGAAATAAGTTGACTTTTGCTGCTCAGAGAGGGTCTTTATGAAGGAAGTCTTGCCTGTTAGAAGACATTACTTTGGAACAGCAAGAAATTTTTGTGATGAACCCAGAAGAAATAAACATTTCTCCTGCCATTCACAATGCACTGGAGAACTGTGTCATCTGCAATATCTTGACAATTACCTCAGGTTTAATGATAAGCCATCATGAAATGTTGCCCAAAGGTGAAAGTACTGAGGACCCTGTGGACACTTTTGCCTTCTAGTCCATAGTAGATCAGTTATGTGTATATTCTATAGAATCTTATTAATAGTCCTAGAAAGGACTGCTGTCACTAGTGATTTCTCATAAGAAATTTCTTGTGAAATTGAAATTCCTTGTCACTCACAAGAAATCACTAGTCAGAACTGTCCACCAAAAATCAGAATATTTTTGGTTGTTGCTCCCACATTAAAGATAATTATTTTTCCATACAGCATACGAGAACTCAATGGCTTGGTGGTTAAAATTGAGTGCTTATGTTAGAAAGACAAACAATCTTGTTCTAAATTTGTCAGGTCACAAATTTTCAACATCCCTTGGAATTCTGATTGTCAGTTACCCTCACTTAAAAAGTCACATTTTGTTTTGAAATTTGTTTAAGTTCATCTTGAAGCAGATTGAGTCCTGTTGTAGATTTGCCTCTTATAATAAAGTTTTTTCTTCCTTTGTGCAGGGATTTTAATTTCTGCTGTGCTGATGCTGCTGTGAAAGATGGGAAAAAAGAAAGAAAGAAAAGGAACACACTTTTAGATGGGACACATTTTCTCAATGGGGAATCTGTAACACCAACTACTTTGTTCCTGAAATGCCAGTCTGGGTTCATGTGCTAACAACATACCATTTGATCACACTGGCCATGAAAGTCACCTCGAAACATACTCAGAACTATGACAGCACATTTCTAGGGATACCAAGTCATTTTGCACAGCCCAAACTCTGAAAATCTCACCCAGATACTGCTACTGTGATGAGACCAAACAGCCATGATGGGGCAGCAGCTATTTCTAAGAAATGGGACAGGCCTCCTCTGGCATCAGCAGCCACCACTGCTCATCAACATCTCCATCTGCTGTAAGCAGCAAGACTGAATTTACACCCTTGTTTCTTGTACTTCTACCATTACTTTCACCACAGGCCCTATCCTACCTCTTGGGGAAAAAAAAAAATAATCAATTTTGGTTTTACTGCTGAGAAGACTTGAGCCTTCATATATGACATTTTACTGCAGAAATCATTTATCAGCATTAAAGGATGAAAGAAAACAAAATTCTGTTCCTAATTTACTAGCTGATGAACTAAGTACATTAATTATATTACTGCTATATTAGAAATACTGCAAGGTGGTTTATACTTCTCACAAGCTTGGCAGGGGATTACATTCATACCTCAGAATATTTACACTGACAAGTCCTTTTCAAGCTGCCTTGTTTTTTTGAATGGTTATTTCACATCTAAGTCTGTCAGCAAGTCAGCACAAACACAGGCAGTGCCTACTTGTCTATTTGTTTAGATCATATTTAAACAAATTTTCTCTGTTTATTCCTCTTCTGTTTTCAGATTGAGACAGCTGTTTCACTCAGTCAAATAATTACTAACCAATCATAACAAAGAGCTAGTAGTGAGGGACAAAATACCAGCCAATTTGCAAGTAGTTGCATTCCCAATTGAATGAAAGGAAGCACCTTGAGCACTATCCCATGCTGCAAGTTGACATGTCATTCTGCAGCCTCTAGCCTGACCTTTTCTTAACATCAGCTGAAAAACAAAGAGACTATGCTGTTAGAGCAGCTGCTCTACCTCTAGGCAGGTAACAATATCATCTTCATGAATGACATCTATGTCACTTTTGCGGCATGTCAGGAAGTCCTTAAAAATCCACAGATCAAAACAGCACAACATTTTCATATTGACCTTGAGGTGATGATCAAATATGGTGACTTGCAAACTGCAGATCAGGATGCATGGGAGGCCAGCTGTGCAACAATGGATCTGTTAGAAATTTTTACTATATCAAAGATCTGTTTACGTCCTAAGTGATATATGCATCCTATTTTCAACAAGGAAAGCAGAAAAGCACTGCCAACCTTTGATTGTGATTTTGTTTCTATAAATGTATTCATTTATGTTATTTTAAACATGATTGCTTCTTCATTGAGCTTTTCACAGAACCCTTCAATTGTGATCTGTTTAACGCAAATTAGTAAATATTTCTACCTAATTTCTCTGAAATAATATCAACAATTATACTTAATAGTCAACAGATAGATACAATCTGCACTGCTGAAACATTCTATTCCTATATTTGAGCAGCACTGGAGATTGACAAATAAATAATATTCCTTATTTTATTTATTTACATTTTTTCAGTTCCTAATCTAAGTAGCAATGTAACNTTTTTTTTTTTTTATTTTAGTGTTTTTTTTTTTTTTTTTTTTTTTTTTTTTTTTTTTTTTTTTTTTTTTTTTTTTATCTTGATTTCTCTTATTAATGATTAGATGTATTTTCTAGAAATGGAAACAAAAAATGTGGCAATAGGTCAGCACTAGCATTTAGCAATATGTGCATTTCTGGAAAACAAAAATTGCATGCCCCCAAAAAAAAGTTGGAATGATTAAGAGTTGTATGATTTAACAGGTTTTAGTGAGCTACAACACTACCTCATTTGAAGTAGCAATGTAACCAAACAGAAGGGTTAGTGGTGTACAGCTCTTTCACCACCAAATGAAACTTATAACTACACACCCTAAACTGTGCTTGGCAGATCAGCATTTCAGGAATGAGAACCACAAAACCCAGTACTCAGAACAGTAAGCTCCTTAAGCAGACGATCATTGGGAAGAAAGGTTGCATTGTAAATGGGTTGCTTTCTTGAAGACATAGGCTTTTTCCAGTTATAGAAAGATTTGGTTTCATAATCCTCAGTCGTATTTAGGAGCTGGAGTCCCAAAGGCTCACAGAACCAGAGGATAGTGTAGGCTGGAAGGGATCTCACCTAGTCTAACCTGCTGCTTGTGGTAAGGTCGCTGCTTGAGGAAACCTGGTCATTACACTCTGCCTGAAATCTTTGAATCTTCGCCTTCTATCACTGGGGTGAAATTTCATAAGCTGGGGAAATCTGTGTTCTTTCAATCATTTTTGTGTCAGTTCAAGTCAGTATTTTTTACTGGTTTTTTATTCATCAAGTAATGTGTAGAGGTTTAAAACTTCTCAGAAGTGAAAGAGAAAATTCAAGACTGTTCCAACATGTTCTAGGATGTCTTAGATGAAGGATTTGTAGTAGTTTTTTGGGGGGCTCTAGAGGGGAATGGAGGATGACGTGTTGTTAAGAGTATAAAAATACAGAAGATTGAAACTAGTTTTCAGAAGGGCTTCATGTATCTCAAAATTTTTCTAATACATCTGGGCATGATTTACAGTTATATTCTCTTCCTACATTCATATCCAGTCTGTGCCACTGAAAGAGTCTGTACCTTAAAGATGTATTCAGATGTCATCCATGGATGACAGGCAAGTATTTAGTGTGCAGAAAGAAGCTTAATGGAAATCTAACTGATTAACATGGCTGAAGATGTGACAAACTAAGCATATCCAGATGATTCAAGCATCTATGGAAATTCACTGGTGAAGGCATACAGGTATCATCTAGCTCAAGAATTACATAGAATTGGATGAATATTCCTGATGTTGCATCTTTAAGCACAGAATCAAGTACTGCCAACTGGTTATCGTAACTGACCTGATTTTTAGCAAGTTTGGTGGGGATTTTGTTACATTTCTAATCAGTTTCATGTATTCCATGCTCTTTACTTTCCATCTTCTCGTCACTTTCCATCTTCTTTTTTTCCCCAATATGCTGTCACAGTCTTCTTATACCTTTCTGAGAAATATCAGCTAGAAAGGAAGTGTGAGCAGTGAATACCACCGCAATGGTTTCCATAGGAATAATAAACATACGGAAATAGGAGGAATACAAAATAGAAGACCTGTTCATAGACCAAGTGGATAATCTACAGAATTCAGGATCTGAATACTGGAATTACCGTAGAGTCCATGCAAACGATACTTTTTTTGGTTCTTTTTGAAAAGGGTTTATACTGTGAAGCCTCCATTATAGAAGCCCAAATTTGAATGAGGTCTTGAACTACATTTTTTGAAGAAGAATAATTTCTTACGTTGACTCCAGAGCACTGGCATCCTATAGGGACTTAAAATACAGAGTATCAGTTGAGACTTTTCAAAGCAAAGCCAGACATTTTCCTCTGATGACAAAAGAAATCTGCAGGTAAATTAATTATAGGAAGTTTTATAAAGCTAAGGGCCAGTATATTAAAGGTTCAGATTTTTAAAGATAATAACTTCAAGAGCAGCTAATAAGAGCTAATTAGATGTCAAAACCTGCAATTTAATATAAAGATTCCAAGAGGCAATTACTTGCATGAACTTACCTTTTTATAAACCAAGCAAAGAAGAATATGCAGGATGGGAAATTAACACCTATGATAGCATTCAGTTAGGAAAGAATTATGTAATACACTGACCCTTCTAAACAAGTCAGCCCTACCTACAGGGCAATGTGACTTTTGAAATTACTAATTCAAGATTTTTTTTCCTCTTCTTCAGAAGGAGAGATCTTTAAATAAGAAAATTCTACACTACTGCCTTCATGATCGGAAAAAGAATGAAAACCACCCTCTCACACAGAAGCCTTTTTGTAAAGACTGGATGAAAGCCGGGCCCTGGCAGTTTGGGATGGGAAAAAAAATTAATTGTGTACTGAGACATGAGACAGTAATAACTCACACAGGCTTCATTGCTTCATGCCAGACAAAATAAAAATGAAGCCAAGTAAGAGAGAGCTGCTGATGAAACTAGTGCCATCCACTTTTCCCCCACCAATTTGAAAGACCAGAAAGAGGTAAATAAAAACCTTATATCTAAGACTATTCCTTCCACTTTCCCTATGGCTGATCTAGCTAATATGAAAAAGAAATGCTCCTAGGAGATGTTATTTCGGTTGGATGAACACACAGACCTGGGCTGGATAATCAAAGTGAGGCATTTTGTTTAGGAGAAAAAAAAAAAAAAAAGAGAAAAAAGAAATCAAAAGTGTGATTTTGTGTACTCTGCAAAGAGCTACTTTCCTCTCAGAGCCAGATGAAATTGAAGAAAAAGAAAACTGTGGGAAAAATAGATGATATTTATTAGATAACTTTTGCCATTAAAGAAGCTCTTTACAAGACACAGACACATGCAAATATGAACACACACAGTGCCCTCTTGTTGATACTTCAGATTTGCTGTTTCTTTAACATCAAATCGATGTTTCAGATCTGTTATTCTTACAAGAAACATAGTAAGAAAAACAAGCTTTTAAAATCCAGCTTATGCTTATGTGTTTTAAAAAATTATGAATAAATGTATGATCTCTGTGTCTTTAGCATGGTAGCTGAACGGACTCTGAAAGGGAAATATGCCAGGAATTTGTAGTAAAATAAAACTGAATAGGTTAAGCATATTGCCTTTGACGGCAAAAATTCAGCATAAATTTATAAAATTGTTTCATTTTGAATGCAATTGAATGAATATCTCATAGTTTAAACTTCCACTCAAATTCTTGCCATTCTGTTCAAATAATGACAGGTTTCTACATTCATATCTGTAAATCTCCATAATCTTTCCTAAGATGAAGTCACTTCTTTAAATTTACTGAACAGAGGTACATTTTGTACCCAAATTTCATTCCTTCTCTTTGCAAAATATATGCACATAGACATATTTCAAGTGAGCATCGATACATACACACAGAGAAATCCATTTAGTGTTATTCAAGAACAGATTTAAATGTGTTATAGTTGTACTTTTATGACTTGTACAACCTTCAAAGAGATAGAATTCCTTCATCTACAGTCAAGAGCCATGAAAAGGCATAAAAGATTCCTAAAATGACTAGTAGCAGTTCTGTATATGTCTGTACTGAATTAAAAAAGCAAAACATTAGAAACTTGTTTTGAAAAATAATCCTATAAGGCATGCAATCTATCTCTAAAGGGATGACAGTACAGACATATTTATTTTTGAAATGTTCCTAATACTCCCCTGAGTACATATCTTACTAGTGTAATCAAACTACTATTTACAAGGAAACATCATACTTTTGCTCCTTCCTGAAATGGTTCTTAAAGTATATTTTGGAGGTAAAGGTAGTAGAGTTTGAGCTGTAGTCTCATTTAAGAATTATAAACTGGGATTCATATGCCTCACTCAGAACCATTGCTAAGATGTAACATTTTAGGTTCTCTTCAGTGATGACTTTTTAGTGACTTAAGTTGCTTCCAAACTGTGCTGAAAAGCATGCAGTGAGCTGATGGAAAATAACACAAGGTTCTAGGAAGCACTTTGCTACTTCTTAAGTGGTTGCAGGGAGCTGGATAATCTAAAAGTAATCAGGTGCGTAGGAAAAGGTTTCTAGATAGAAATTTTTGTGATAGAGAAGGAAATATTGGAATGTTGTCTTTAAATGTCTTAAGGGAAAAATGAGCATCCAGTGTAATTCTGACCAAAAAATCTGATACTTGATAGTTAAGTTATAATAGTTAAGTAATAAAAAAATTTCTTTACTTGTGATTGCTTAGTAGCGTCAAAGGAGATACAAAAATAATATATTTTTAACCAGGCTAGTTCTCCATTTTTCAATCAGTACCTGAACCTATATGTTTTTCCTGTAACTTAGAGACATTATCCATCTCTTCATGAGCTCAGAGCTCTCTCAGAAGTTCTGTGAATGGACTAAGGCTGCACAGTTTTTCAGGGAGTTGGTATTTGGCCTTCCATAAATATGTCTTGCATGTGTCACAGTTTCACCTAGAGATTCTTTGATCATGTCAGATCAGAATATACCCTCATGGATACAGCATCTAAATCAGTAGTTCACAAAATGGTATACACTTCCTGAAGCAAATATAAATATTTACTGCTGGCAACTGGTGTAACCCCAACTGAATATGCCTTCAGGTGTGCTCTACAGAAACCCTCAGAATATTTATTTAAATGTTGCTATTTCCCTGTCAACTAACTTTTTCATTTGTATGTTTTAGCAAAGCCCATAAAATCTTACCACAGCCATCTGAAGCCTTTGAATGAATGTTTAAATGTCCTTTAAGCAGTATTCACTCAGCTCTCATTTCAATACACCTGAAAACCTGACAGGATATACAAAAATGAGGTTCCATGTTGTTTATTACTTTCTCTTTAAAAAATGCCAGTTAAACAAATTCTTACACCAGAACCTCACCTTTTAGACACCCTGCCAGGGTTTGATATTTCCAGTTTTTATAAGGTGAAAAGATTTTCTTAAATCTTTCTGCAGCTGCAGCATTTCTAAGCAAGTGAAAGAGCAAACAAAGGTGCAAATACAGAAACTTTATGAGCCCCATAGTCCCTGGCTGTGTAATTAAATGGAAATACTTCTAAGTTTCAGGGACACCTGTTGCACTCTCCCCATATGTTGCTGTTTTCACTAGTTTTCCAAATAGAAAGAGATGGTCAGGGGTCTCTGTGTCAAGGGCCACAAGATTTCTTAATGCCAGGACTAGATTTTCCTTGTCTTGCAGCAGTGTGCAATATTGAGACACTACAGCAGGAAAACTCTGCCATGGTTGAGGATGATCAGGCTTTCCCACGGCATGGGAGGAAGGAGCATGGGAGGGAGAAGTCCTGCATGTGCCCAGAGATGTGATGGGGGAAGAAGTCCCACTCTTGCACCAGGCAAGGTTGAATGAGAGGACAGTGAAAGAAAAAGAGAAGAAAGATCAGTCCTACTGAAGGGTGAGGGCCCGGAAGGCACATAGCAGTGTTACCATTGTTTGTGCTATTGTTTCTTGATCTCTTTTTTTCCCTTGATGTTTTTGTTTGTTATATTTGGNCCCCCCCCCCCCCCCAACTTCCTTTGTAAGAAATGGTGCCAAAGAAAACATTTGTGAGGGGAAGACAAAAGAGGTGCAAAGGCAGTACTGATTGATGCCCCAATTAACACCATCACTCCTCCAAGTAGCCTGGTGGGATCCTCAACAACCAACCCAACAGAGTTTAACATCTGATAGCAACTTTTCAAGCAGCATAGCATCCTGTGCTGGGATCTCACTAACACTGAGAGTTGATTTGGACACGGGCATTCCTAACCTAAATTAAGACAAGAGAGTTTTACATCCTGATTCCTTTTTTTTTTCAGGAAACTTCCTGCTATTTCATCCTTGGAAAGAGCAAATTTGGTTGTTTCACATAGTAAAATGCATTCAGTCCAGTGGCATATAAATACATGCTCAGGGTAGACAGAACCCTAGGAATTTTTCACAAACTTCCCAGATTTCAAATGGTTTTATTGAAGCACTCATAGCAATGCAGAGATAAAGGACCTTGCACTCCTTATCTTCATGCTGCTTTAGGCAATTGTCACTGTGCCAATACAAGTACCAGAATATTTTAGTTCAGAAAATACCATTTAATCTTCCAAAGCCAAATTTTTACTTAGACTCTCCCAGGAAATGTAGCTTGATACAGGCATGTGGGATTTCAGACCAAAGAAAGATTTAGCAAATAGAAGAAAACTGTGTCTTTCAACAGAAATGTTTGCCTCATTTTAAATAAAGACAGTGTTATTAACCATTGCTTTCTAAGCATTTGAAAAAGACAAAGTATCACAATCCTTTGAAAAAAATGACAAAAAATTTGGAAAGATGGAAAAATTTATGCAGCAACTCTATTTTAAAGGAGATGTCCAAATTAAGAAGTGTAATTTCAAACATACCAAGACCTAAACCATATCCTAGATCTTGAAATATTAGCTCTGTTATGAACAATATTTGGTGTCTAGTGAAAGGATTGAAATTCCATTTCACATGAAAATAGAGCACAGACATAAGGAAGGAACTATTATTATCCAGGCCTCCAGAGCAATATGAGGAACAGTTTGGAATGACACTGGTGTCACCATCTGAGGAACATATCTACCAAAACAT
This sequence comes from Rhadina sibilatrix, assembly GCA_013400275.1. Lineage (NCBI taxonomy): Eukaryota > Metazoa > Chordata > Aves > Passeriformes > Phylloscopidae > Rhadina > Rhadina sibilatrix. Next base: position 340,578 of record VWYO01028659.1, on the reverse strand, counting down.
TGTGAGGGCACATCTCTATAGGGAACACTCATGAGCTTAGTAATCATCCCAGGTGAATGATAGGATAAAGAGATAATGCAGCTGCTGGATATTTCAACTAAGACATTTCAGCCACACAGCCACAGCTGTACCTGTGTTGGGAGAGGACATGCACAGTTCTCTGTGTATCACAGCACGTGGTGCTACCATGTCTTCATTATTGTGATCTGCTCTGTTGGAATGGGGACTGCCATGGAGATTCAGAGCCATACAAGAAAGAAACACTCCTTGCACTGTGTTCTCTTGTCTTTTATATGAACACTCAGCTGTTAGGATTAATTCAACATGTCTAAAATTAGTTACGTATGCAGAAACTCAGAAGCAGGTATTTCTGTCAGAATATGGCTATCGAAACTAAATCAAATCATTAAAGAATGATATTTTTTCCAGTTTTCTGGTAAATTTTCAGGATTATAGAGTTCTGTGGGAAGGGAAAAGTCCAAGATTTCTATGAGATGGAACATCTTGTGCAACTTTTTCCATTGATTTTTAAATGTTCTGTTCAGTTCCTCTTTATAGAACTAAATGAAGAAAACCAACATGAAATAGAATGTTTCTATTTTGTATAATTCTGCATTTCTCTTAACATGAAGTGACAGTCTGAATCCCTTTTTATTGACAATGTACTGCATTGAATCAGAATTAAAGAGAACTGGAAAAAAAATTTTGTATACATACATTCAAAGTATGTGTCTATGCTATATATATGCATCTTACTATACATATTTTGATTTAAAAAAATTTCTTTCTCCATCTTTGTTGACTATGAGAAGAAAGGTGATTTTTTTTTTTTTTTTTAATCTCCTAGAATGGAAATGGCAGGTTTACCTTTAAGCCTGTGTGTTTGGTACTCAGTTGTGAATCAATTCACTATTGGTTCCTTGGGAGGAACAAAAGATCCTCTGTACCCATTCAGACCTCTACAGCAGCCGTTGAGAATGTGTCCTGGAACTGCACACAAGTCACTGAGTGGGAAAACTCCCTTTGCCAGCCTGATAGATGAGAACTCTACAAGGAGGCAATAGGAAAAAAACAAGAGCAACAGGATTTGTGTGAGAGGCACAGAGATATGAGCAATACTTCAGCCACTAACACAGAACAACAGCCTCACACCTCACAGTCTGATGTGTCTTTCCTGTTCCCCAGTCAGCTCACTCACACAGAATCTAAATACTTGGACTGAACATTTCCAACAGGTGAGTGCTCAAAGTCTGTGCACGTGCTTGAGTCCTCACTCCATGTGGATTGGAGCCAACACTCTGCAAAGGCACCTCAGACCAGCCTTCTTGTGGTCAGTGTGTGCTGCAGACCTTGGTTTGGCCAGCACAGAACTCCCTACCCTTAAAATAGAAAATAAAAAATGTGAATCCACTTGCTTTGTCACTGTTGTGATATAAATTGAAATTGCTACAAACCAAGCACATTATGAGCTGCAATTTCAGCACCTCACTTATCTCAAACAAAATGTAATACTGGCAGCTAAAAAACAAACATCTGCCAATTCAAATAGACTGTAGAAACAATGTTCTGAAACACAAACACTTTCTGACAGTTTAGGGAGTCTGGGCAGAGTTGGTAGCGACAAATACAGCTGGGCTGCCCAACATCTACCATTATAAGATACTGTTTTAAGTAATTTATAAAACTTTGCCAACTTTTAACTATTTGGGCTGAACTTTCCCAGGCAAAGTATATGTCTTGGGCTGACTTATTTTGGAAAATTTCATTAAAATGGTTCAATCACTTCCAAATAATTTAGAGAAAAGGGCAATATTACCTTCCTGCTGCAACATAAATAAACTGTACAATAGTATTGCTGAGAAGTTCTAAGATACTTGTGCTTTGGAAAAGAAACTTCAGAACACCCTCAGAATTTTGCTGATTCTGAAAACATCCATTTTGCCATGACAAAAACTTAAACATTTTAGTTTATTTTGTATTCCATGGATGCTTGCTCAAAACTAGGAGCTGAACTCCTGTGAGATCTCAGTTTCACAGGCCACAGTCCCACCCTCATCCCCTCCTCCAGCTCAGCTGTGGCTGACTGCATGGGGAGGCAATTTCACCTATAACTAGAGCTCTGGTTGATTCAGGGCATTGAGATCAAAGCCAGCGTTTTACAGTCAGTCTCAAGGTGGGCAGCCACAAAGATTCTGTCCAACTGAGACGTCTGCAACAACCTCACTGGCCTCAAATGAAAAAAAACATACAGGGCAGCTTCAAAGCATTTGAATCAGATCCACTCCGGGCAGATCTTTATGGAGAAAAGACTACACAGATATTTGCAGGTGAAGCCAGTCACTTTACTTCTACACTGTGCTAGCCAAACAGCTGCTGAGTACTGTACTAACAGTACAGGAATAGTGCTGCACTAGCACAGTGATGTGCCTGAGCCACTTAATCCTGCATTTCTGTAGGTCATACTGGCATGGACCCAGAAAGATGCTAATGTTAAAGCAGCCACATGGCTCCCAGGTCAGAGGTTGCTTGTATGTGTCCAGCTTGAAGCATGAATAGAGAAACTCTAGAACATTTTCATGTGTACATGTATGTACCTATCTCTCACACAATCTCTCTACATCCTGTTCTTTGGGTAAGTGTGGAAGTGACTTGAACATAGGTTAGTAGGCTATTTGGTGACCTAGAAGTCTAAAGAGTCTTTAGCCAAACAGAAGTATTTCAGATCATTTGTCCTACATGCTGAAGGGGACATTTTAGGTTGTTTTTGTGGCAGCAGGGAAGAAAATAATCTTTCCCTATTTGAAGGTTAATCTTCATTGAATATTTTGCGCTCTCCTAAAAGGTTTGTGTTTGTCTTACTTGTGATATTTTTTAATTGAATAATCAGTGAAATTCTGATTATTCAAAATGGACAAAAATTCTTAAATTCAGTCATAATTTATTGTATGTGGATCAGATCTGCCTGGATTAAGTTCTGTAATTTACTATACTACGAACAAATTAGACATTTCTTGGGGATTCCTGCAAGTTTAAAAATTAATGACTCTGAAATTGCTCTCCAGTTTTATTTTGAAAAAAGATAGGTGACAAAATTGACATACCATCTTCCATATTATGAGGGAAAAATTTTAGTTTTGTGGCATCTTCTCTCTGAAGATCATAAAGAACCTCCCTAAGACCATCAAGTTCTCTTTCCAAATAGCCTATAAGGCAGAAGAATGTGGTCTCTATTACCTTCTTACAAGGGTAATCATAATAAATCAATATTCCTGAACTTCTTTGAAGATCCATGCAAAGGCAACAAGGTCTTACCTCTTGGCTACCACTGCTGTCACCACACTACCATTCATCTGAAAAATCTAAATCCAGTGATTTACAAGACAGGAAAAACGTGGGTTAATTGTGAACATCATAGCTTTGCTGTAAAGGTAGATAGATATCTTGTAAAAGTGTGAGATTACTTTGATATAGCATGGCACAACAGGACGGGTTGTATTTATTTAATTTATGTCAAATGGTATTAGATGGAAGAAGACAAAGGTAAAATTTTGCTTCTAGAGTCTGTTCTGCTATTTAATTAATACCTTCTAGACAAGACAGGTAGGACCTGCAAATGCATGACTATTCTGGTCTGGTACAAAACCAGAAATAAATAGGTTTTGGGGACTGACAGTAGTCACATGAGCTGGGTGCGTTTGAAGGTGTTGTTTAGAGGCAACACTTGCTTAAGCATTCATAGACATAAGTAAATCATACTTCAGGAAGTTGATGAGCCTCATTTACATAAGTTCATATAATTACAATTTTTTTGTACTGATTGTAGTTCTTAGGAAGAATCATAGGAGGGGGGGAAAAGGGTAGAAGTGAAGCTATGTGGCTTACAATGGAATGGAAGCTAGGCATAAGGGGACAAGGACACCTCTGTGTGTTAATTTTTCTCTAGTGAGCTGAGGAGCCAGAGATGTGTGTAAGGAATGGAAACTATTTGTAGGATGTTCCAAAGAAAACCAATACAGGAGAGAAGACCCTCAGCCTATTCCTTGGGTGGATCCTCTGCCAAATCCCACATTGATGTAAGCAGACTGAGAAAAAGTGGATGCATTCTGCTGCTTAAAGAAGAACTTTTGAGGATTTGGCTATAATACAGTTTCTGTACTGCAAATAACTGAGGAGAATGGGGTACATGCAGGATTTACATGAGCTGCTGGGATCAACAGCTACTGGGAAGCCTTTGCCAATGTCTTAAAAAGGAAACCTGATCATGGTGCAGAGGCACCATTTACTCTGTACTGCTTTGTGTTGAGCAGCTGGATCCCAAGCCAAGTCTTTGAAAATAGAACTACAACCTTTGTAAAAATTCAATGTCAGCATTATAGAGAAAAGACCAAAGAATTTGCTTTGCAGGGTTTGTGCAAATCAGGACCCTATAATCTGAAAAGCAGCATATCCCTGGAGGAGAAGACACCAAATGATTGGGTTTTTAGCTTAACATTTCCTTCCAGTACTCTCATTTGAAAGGTTGCATACAATCACTATTTCCTTTAAGAGGATCAAAAGGTTTAGCAGCTGCTTAGTCCGCCCAGACATGACGATCTGCTGCTTCTTCTGCTCCAAGTTGCCTACCAATACTCAGGACCCTCTTTCAAACCATGAACTGGCTTTCCCTCTATATAGGAGCATGATAGGAAAGTAATTACCATTTTAAAAACTAAATAAGCTTTAAATAAATAGGTTTAAATTAGTTAAAAACTAATATTGAGGCTAAACTAACCACATTAAAGCAGACACATGGAATTTCATATTAGGAACTTACAATAAAGACTCGGTAAGGAGAAGCGTATGCCTTAAGTGCTGTATGTGTAGGATAACAGGATTGCTCATTCTGCTCTCATCATTCCTATCAACATTTTGAGATCTCCACTTTTTAACAGACATTAAAATGTACTTTTATAATGTCTAGTTTTGAAAAAAAGTTGAGGCATGTGTCCATTTAAAGCAGCTTTAGACTTCATCCAGTCATTAAAGTGCTGAAGCATGTTTGTAGTTCAATAGCTCCATGATAAGCATAGTCTTCAGTGGAACAGAAGCCATTTGTGGAACAGATGCCTTATATCTTAAGTGTGGTACAAAGTTTAAAAATGTCTGAAATGCAAGTAGTACAGATATATCAAAGAAAACTGCCATGAGTGCACAGGGTAAACATAAACTGGAAAATGAGATTTTATAGATCTTGATTAAAAAGAAAAAAGTGAAGTAGTTTCTTAAAAGTTAGGCAGAGTAAAGTCAAGAAAGGGCTATAAAATATCAAGCTTCTAATAGCTGGCCCTTTTATTTTCCATAACTATGTTAGCAACAAAAACCCCAAAAGACAGAGAGAAGAAATACCTTGGCACATTTCTTCTGAGCAACAACAAATGTGTTCCATCCCACAGAACCCAGACTCACTGGTGAAGAACTGAGAAACTGAAGAAACCATCAGTAATCATAAAGAGACTGCAGACTTGTGTTAAACATTTTCACAAGTGACTGAATGGGTGATTTATTTATCCAAAATTTAATATTTCATACACTTATGAAAGCATTTCATTTTACAGAAAGAAAACAAACCCAACTATCTTAAGAAAACTATTGTGCATATAGAAAACAAGCTCCCATTAAAAATTGTCGTATGTAGACTTAAATAAGGAACTTAAGTACAATGTACTTTTATACCTCACATGTAATTCTTTTAATGCTGCATGCTATTTATTATATCAGAGTTTATGAGAATGCTAATTGGTATTAGTGAGAAAACTGAGATAAGGAAAAACAGAATATTTGAATATAGAAAGCAAAGATAAAGGAGGCAAATTTTATCTAAGTAATATGCCAGGGGATGAAAAGTTACCAATGAACATTCAATATTGTAGAATTTCCTACCTTTAATACATATGATTTCTGAATTCAAATATAATTAAACTGCTTCATGTTACTTTCCTTTTCCTTCAGAAAATAAATAAGACAAAGAAAAAAAGACCAGTCAGGTTTGCAGAGCTTGAAAATTGCTCAGGAATCCAAGTAGTATTGCTCAAAACCTCAAGACAAATGTTCCTGACTGAAAGCTGTTAATGAAATTATTAGAATATTAAGCAATCCACCATCTTCTTGTTTCTCCATATTCACTACATCCTCACATTTTCTTACCAGTTTCACTAAACTCTATCAAATCAACTCCTTTTGCTTGCGAAAAAATTTCAAGACATAATTGTTACATTTTGCATTTTTGTTTTCTGATTTTTTTCTGTAGATACATATGAATTAAAATCCATTTAATTATTATTTGCTTTTGAGAAAGTACAACCTCCATACTAATTTCTAGCTTTCAACAATCAAATTTGTAATTTTGGTGGAGTCTAAATTTGAAAATGAAGTCACAATAGAAAAAAAAAGTCATCCAGACATGGGAAAAATCAAAATTACAGCTTCTTGTAGCAAAGGAGATGACTTATTACAGTCTCTCACTGTTTCTTATGCAGCAGCAGCTAAAAGGATCCATGACAGAATATAGAAAGACTGGGAATGATTTTTTTACTGATAATTTTAATTTTAGCCACTGGGTAAGGATTTTCCAAAATGAATGCAGCCATTGTCAACCTACCCATATATTTCTGGGTTGGGTTTTCTAAATTTGATTTTTGGGAGATGTTAGTGAAGGCTGGGGAGAGAAGCCTCATAATGAAAACATGTAACTTTCAGGAGAACAATCTGCTCATATATAAGGCACACCTATATAAGGACACAGTGGGTCTTTTCCATGCATAAAGGTACCATAAAAGAAAAAAAAAAAAAAACAAAAAAACAAAAAAACAAAGAAATTGTTATTCAGCTCTGAGAATGCCACCCACTAAGTCAAGCAAACAGCTCTCCTCAGCATAGATCTGACCCCCTGACAATCTGGCCCTGTGTTAAAAGGATAACCTCAGTAAAAATTCTAAACTCTATCCTCCACGGTGCATGAACATACACAAACCAGCTATTTACAGATGTTGGAGGAAGTCAGTAACAATGTCCTGAAAAGGTACGTTATAAGTCTCGCCAGGTGGAATTTCTAAAGAGCTGCTCGGACAAATTCTTGAGAGCAGTCAGAGCTAGTCTGCACCACCCAGGTGGCATCTGTGGTCACAAATCTGCTACACATTGCTGGTCAGGAGCCCTCTGCTGCTAGAAAAAAACCCCACTTTTCCCTGCCATATCCATGTCCCAACAAGGTTACTCTTCCACTTCTAACATGCAGTCTGACTGGGGCAGTGCTGCCACAGAGACATCTTGCTCAGTCACAAGTAGCTGTTTGTAACATTGACTAGTCTTGGGTCTGGCTCTGACCTTCAGAAAGCCTGACTGTCTGATCTGCTTCATGCTAGCAACTGTAAAGCAGTTGATGCAGAAGACACCATTACCCACTGTGTCTTCATTCTCTCTGTTGGAGGTAGCTATAAAGGATAACTCCTGGTCACATCAATATTACCTAGAAACAGAGCTTTTAGAGCGTTAAAAGGAGGAGGGAAACAAACCTCACTCCTGTATCAAAGTAGCTTTCAAGGCATAGGACTGGATAGCAAGTGGACTTATAATTTAAAAAAAAATTTGCACAAACTTTTGAAACTTTTGTGCTCCATGGTCTCCATTAATTTGATAAAAGCTTACTAGAATTTTTTGAGGGATTTTTGTAAGTACATTAGAAATCAGCCCCAACAATTTTGGGGAGACAGTATAAATTATAACTAGAAAAGTTAGATTAACACAAGTTTGAAATTTAGCTTTAAAAACTGGTCAGTACTGACTTATATGGCATTTTACAAATGTGCAACTACATGAGCCTGGACAGCCTTGGGATAATTTGCTGAGAAAAATACCTATGCTCTACTAGTGTCTTTGTAAATAATAGGAATCAGCTCCTAATTTTACAGGGACTTGCATTTTTATCCAATTTATGAACCTACTGAAGTGTTTGAATCTTCAATACATATGGTATACTAAAAAGTAAAGAACATTGAGAACAGATATTGTTTCCTGTCCTCTTTTCCTCTTCATATTCTGGAGGGTCTTCCACATTGGGCTTTAGTGTGACATTCAATGATAAAAATTAGGTAGAAGCAAGGCAGCCAAGCCCTGGCAATATTGACTATTGATCCAGCTGTACAGAGTCAGATTACTTGGAAAACAACCCTTCAATTTTTCACTCCAGTGATGCTGCAGGGCAGTTGCTTTTAGGATCATTACCCTTGTCTGTAAAATAAAGGAATGTGAGAAGGTGTTTGAGTAAATTCTGAACCCATTTGAACTTTGTGGGTTTGAAACTTAGTCCTAGAGAAAAATCACTGCCTTCCATGCACACATCACCTCCACAGCTAACCAGGGCATTCACACCAAGACTGTGGCTTAGCTGATTCATAAATCATCCATAAATCACCATAATGCTGTAATGAGTGTACTGAGAAATACCCACATTGCCAACACCTTATCACATGAGAGTTGCTTTAAGAGATGAAAATCCAGTAGGCATGTGTTTCCTTATTATACTAACTGGCAAAGAAGTTAATGTCACTGATGCACTAGCAGGGAATGTCAGAACCTCTCTCTTTAGCAAGGCAGCTCTGCAGTGAAGAATACTGGTATTTGCTCAGAGTTGGATAGCAGGAGCTTTAAGCTTAGTGGCAAAAATTGAACAGAAAACAGCCATAGACCAACTAGTGTTCAACTTGTCCACATCCGTGAGTTTTCCTTTAATTTTTGTGCCTCACAATATTCTAAACAAGGAAGAGAAGTCTCATGTAAAAGGTTAAAGATAAGAGTGGCCTCAATCCATGAAAACTGCAAGGCCCAAATAGCCAGAGTGTGCAACATTAATGGAACATGTATTAATGACAAGAATTATGAGCAAGAAAAGTTGTAGGACATTTTGATTGATCAAAGTCAGATGAGGAAGATTTTCTCCAAACATTTTTAGTTCCTTTTTTTCCCCCATTTAACTGCCGTTAACAGCCTTGGCAATGAATATGTCTTTTCCCTTTAAAGGGCATAATGAGATGTGGCATTTTTTCTGAGGATTTTTGCCACCTCCAAGAACTATGTCTTCCATATCTCAGCAAACCAGATCACCCAAGTCTGGTTTTTGCTGGTTGTTTGATTTTAGGAATTTTTTTATTTATTTTATTTTTCTTTTAGTTTGGAGAGGAGATCAATGCAGAAAGGACACTTCTGCAACAGATATCTTTGATATAGAAAAGAAAGTATTATGAGATATCTTGAAATAGAAAATAAATTGATAGAATAGAGGTGGCAATGGGAGTGTATCGTAAAGAACCAACAGACAATAACATATCTCTTTTATACATAAGTATAAATATATATCTTTTATATATAAGTTTAGGAAGGTCATTTGATGGAAATAAAACTTGGATAACATCTCAGTCTCAGTAGACAGCAGGACATGACTGAGATTGAGCTGGCTCAAGTTCTGAAATCTTCAGGAACAGAGAAAAGTCCCTCTCAGGCAGCAAAACAGTCCTTAAAATGAAAGAAGGAAAATACTTAAATTGTCTTCCCAGTCTGAGGTATACTGAGCACATGGAATGTCCTCAGAGGAAGGAAAGAGTGGCTCTCAAGACACAAACTCTGGTTCAAGAAATTGTTGTTTTAGACCAGTGACTGCTGGAGGATGGAAGATATGCCAACAACGACCCCTCTGTGTTCGCCCTTTCTGTTATAGTCCTTCCCTAAGCATTTGCTATAACTGCTCTCAGAGACAGATTACCAGACTATGCAGACCTTCAGTCTGACCCTGTGCTGCACCTCTCAGCTTTTAAGACCTAAAAGCAATGCATGAAATAAACCCAAGCATCAAGGATTTAAACACAAGTGGTCATAGTGTCTAGATATTTGGATCTATTAAGAAGTGTGTGATCAAAAGCCAAATCCCTGCTGAGGAACCAAAATTGATGAGATCAATCCAGACACAGGGCTCTGATTCAGCTCAGCTTTCACACTACAAGTTGTAAAGTAATTTATCACTGAAGAAACCCACATATTTGTATCACATTAGCAGAAATTTCCCATGAATAAAACAAAGGATTTTATTTTGTAACTTTTCTTCAACCTTAAGAAGTCTTAGAGTAGCCTCCAGTCCCCCAGAAAATGAAGAACAAAGATTAATGTGCAATTTACGCAGTAATTTTTACAGTAAAGCATAACAAATAAGGTAACAGATTTTCCAGATGTGCAGAGCTCTGGAGGCACTATTACCAGGATTAGGCTGCCCCCTCTTGTACAAAGGGAAATCTGCACTTGAATGTAGCGTTCAGAGTTAAAAATACCTGAGAGGCTGCTGTGCTCTGTCCAGGAGGAGGGGAGGTATAAAAGGCCCATTTTCCAATCAGTACTAATCAAATGAGACTATAGTGTTGTTATGCAAAGCTGATGCTGTTAGTATTTAATATATAAATGATGTTTTCAGACAACATTTCATTTCAGATATTTCATCTCTTCGAGATTACAAGACAACACACTGCAAACCTCACAGCTCATCTGCAAAGCCAACTTAGCTTAAACAGAGAGGCTTAGAATGCACCCCACGGTACTAAAGTGTTTTCACTCTAGAGTGAGGCTGGAAGATGCAAATGTAACTACCTCAGCCGTCCTTCCCTCAGTCTTCTCCAGCCCTGCCGTACAAGCCCATCAGCCATAACTCTTGTTAGAAACCTGCTGGATCCTAAGCCCTTCTCTGCTGTGCAAAGTAACAGAATACTTAGTAGATTGAGGGATTTTCTCCTTTTTTCTGCAACGCTTTGTTTTTACTCCGTGTACAATAGCAATGCAGAGGGAAAAAAAACAACCTCCATAACAAAAAATATGTCTGTTTGGGTCTATAACATTTTGAATTCTTCCAGAAAAAAAGCGAAGTAAAAATCACTTTTTTTTCTTTCTTAGGTCAGACATGATGCTAATTTATATAGCAATTTCCTGGACTTTTTTCTCTCTGTTCTTTAAATTTTGTCATATAAGTAAAATTCTTCCCACTTGGTAGAAGACACTGGACAAACAGAGTATGCTAAGAATTTGCTTTTAGTAGTAATAATTTATCTGTCAACTCACTTTATGTTGGAAAGGGTAAATTCTTTGTGATCACATCTAACAGCTTTTCCTCTGTGTGAGTGTATGATGTATATGACCACTATATCTTATATTTTCTACTTGGTTAACTCATTTTCAACATTTTCCTGGCTATTGACCCAAGATACTCCTATCATCCTCAATTTCATCCTAAATGCTGGTAGATTGACTGAAGGCGATTTCAAGTATTGTCAAAATTTAAAATGGCAGCTTCTTAGGTAGAAAGCAGCCAGAACAAGCCATTAAATCTCCTGTCCCAAAGACAGGCTTTGTGCTTTGTGCTGTGTTCTGAGACAAGAAATATGAGATGTATAAAGGAATCTGCTAGCACAAACCCTCTGAATAACTCAGACAGGAATAGGACATCCTGCTTGGTTGGATTTTGTTGCTTTGATGCCCAATACAGCCAACTGAGGCACAGGGGCAGGAGGTACAATACATAAGACACAAAAATGTAGAGTAGCAGAGCTAGAGCACAAGCATTGAACTGAATCTTGACTTCACACTCCCAAAGACCTGGCCAGCATGGCTGTGGAAACTTGATGGGAATAAGCCTTTATCAGACTACCTCCCACCTCGAACCATGGGAGCCAGAAAGGAATCACAGTTCCCTCTTTGGTCTTCTAAGGCAGAGAATGTAGTCTAAATCTAGATGTGCTTTGGGAAAATATGAATAAATCCAGCAAAAACTGCAGTGACTTGAGCCTTCTCTCTGGGAAAACAGTTCCCCACACACACAGCCCTTCATTCTCCCTAACAGCAGTGTCAATTAATGTTCTGTATGGCTAAGCATTTGCTTTAACCACACTGCTTGTAATTAGCAGTCTCTATTAATACTAGGCATCTGAGACTTGAAGAGTTTGAGTAAAAAGTGCCAGGGCTCAAGTGTTTATGAGCAGTTCATATACAGCAGGAAATTTCTTGTTTTTCTTGAACAGTTGCCCTGTCTGTACTTGCCAAAAACTGCACGGTGAATAGTCATTACCCAATTTAATAGAGATGTGGGCTAAAATTTCTGCTACCTGGTTTTACACATAGGCTGTGGTTAGAGGGGAAAACAGAGAAAAGTCTCATTGCTTACATGTCGGTATGTAATTTAAGTGAAAGCAAGAAGTTTGAATAAGTCACTCAGTGTCTACCACCTTAAAGTAGGCTTTTCAATTCTTTACAATGCTATGGATTACTGATAGATGGGAACAAATCCCACGTATCCTACCATCAATTTTTATGGCAATTCAAAAGCTATTCTTAAAGTGAATTTTGCCTTTCACATATATATTTAATTTTATCAGTATGGATTTTTGTTCTGATAGTCTCATTTTGCAACACAAACCATTAAAAGAGAGGGGCTTTGTTTCTACCCTTTCTTTGTGTCGTATATTTTAGAAATGGATTTCATACCTTCTTATTATCTGCATTTATGGTAATTCTGAAGTGTTGGGTTTTATTAAAGATGAAAATTACTTGATTTTAATTCACTAGGAACAAAACTACTCCATCCATACCCTGTTTACCCCTATGCTCTACTCGGAGGACCACAGACACCTTATGAAACAGGCACTAACCAGCACTGTACTGACAATTTGGTATCTCATACTCTCTTATAATTTCAAGTCTGTATTTTGAGTTTGTTTAGCAACTAGGCAAGTTAAATTATCTCAAAGCACAAGACACAGAGCAATTTACTATATAGCAAAATGTCCCCAAGAATGGAAGAGACTGAAAATTTCCTGAAGTGTGAGACAATCTGTCTCCAGCTTCATTTGATAAAACTCAGCCTGTCATCAAGAAATCTCTCTACATGGTATAGATAAAGTCTATATGAAAAAGAACTTGCTGTATGTAGCCTTTTGTTTGGTTGGTTGTTTTTCTCTTTAGCTTACATATGGATATTTGGAAGGAGTCTATTTCTGTTATTTTAAAGTCTATTGTCCTTCACATACAAAAATCCAGGGACAGTTTTATTTTCCTCCAAGCTTCAGTAATATTCATGTTACGTGTTCTTCAGTGTGTCCACAGACATTGAGAATTTTTCGTTTCTAACAGCCAAGAGGGAATGAAAGGCACACATTTGCTAGAGCAGTAAGGATATGTTGTATCCCCATTAATTACTATCACTTATATACATTCCACTCTTGTAGTAGCAGCATAGAACTATTTCTTTTCTTTTTCAAAGAAAGCCTCAATCAGAAACTGGAAGACACAGAAATTTATTTCAAGTTGGTATTGTTGAATTCTAGAGCAATTACGGCAAAGTCAGAAAATATGAAAATTATTTGAGGCTCAACATATCAACCTGAAGAGCATTAGCTTTCTTCTACAGAAGAGCTTTGCACTACAAAGTTATTCATGTTTACAGAACATCCCACCC
>VWYO01028659.1:311319-326977 GCA_013400275.1 Rhadina sibilatrix | reverse complement strand
AAGGGAAAAAGGGAAGGAAGGAAGGAAGGAAGGAAGGAAGGAAGGAAGGAAGGAATAAGAGAAACTTGCTTGACACTTTGCCAAAATAAAACATTTTCAGATGCCACAACAGATTGATGACGCAAATTTATATTCTGAGCTCACTACTTAGAAGGGAAAATATATGCCATTTTTTTACATCTATGCAGTGAAAAATTGGTCATAATACTTCTTTTTATTTATTGCTAAAAGAAAAAATAACCTAAAACCAGTAATATCTCTTCCCCACCCAAACAGGATTTAATTATCTCCCAACAGCCAGATCCAAATCAAAGATTTGATGACCATGAGGGCAACTGCTGCATCTTCTCCTGAATTATATGATACAGACTGGAATTCATATCTATAGAAGAGAGCAGGAGAAAGAGGTAGAAGATGGATCAGCATCAAATTTGTGTTTGTTATTCCTGGCAGACCGCACGGGGCTCTGGGGATCAGTGCCTGAGGGTAAGTGGGCTGAGGATTAGTAAAATAGCTGGGAAAGTAGAAGAGGACTTAGGTACTTCTTCCTTGCACCCTGGGAGCAGTAAAAATAAAAACATAATTTCAGCCTCTGCTTCCCTCTTTTCAACCAATTTTTCCCTACCACAAAGTTCCTGGAGATCATATAGAGGTAGGTGAAGAAGAAGGTTTGCAAGGAAAAAAAAAAAATCAAGATCAATGGGGAAAAGATAAACCCAAAAGCCAGGGATGGATGCCTTGGCAAAATACAGATATTTTTAAATAGTTACTGCAGCATTTGCAACAGGAACAGGTAGTGATAGATACTTGCTTCACTAAGATGAGGCCCAATTCTTCCCTGGAAGATAGGCTTCAGTCAGACTAATCTCTTGAAAATGGAACTGGACCTTTTAATTCATGTAGTCAGATGAGAAATGCTAACGTGCTTTTTGTCAATACAAACTGTTAAGCTGCAGCAAAACTCAGACCCAGTCTAACTACAGACTAGATAGATAGTGTTTACCCATGAGCTTGGAGAGTGAAATTGATCTGCCCTTTGAGATTTTCCTCTGCCCTGAGCTTAAATTAATTTTAAAAAGAAAGATGCTTACAGATGTAAAGGAAAAAATTCAGCAGTTTCTTAAGATAACAAAGGTAAAAAATAGAAACTGCAAGCAGACATATAATGAGATATGAGAATGTATAGAAAAAAGCAATTGTTTAAGCTTAGAAACAGTCTAAATTTACTCAAAAGGCACAGATATTTGGCTGCAACAACTTTTTTCTCCAGCTACAACAGCAAATATTTTCATCTTAACTTCACCATGGGCTATAAGAATCTGGCACATTCTGCTCTCTGAAGGCACTCTAAGAATTAAAGGTCACTGAAATTTCTAGCAAAGACTATATGGATAAATCTTCATCCTCCTCCCTGATGGTGGATTTTGATGCACATCAGCAGGTGTTCTAAGAATCCTAAATTGTCATAACAATAATTCATCAAATGAACTGAAGGCTCAGGTATCAGAATAGTACTACAGGCACAACAGAAAAAAAAAAACCAAAACCCTTAGCCTTTAAATTTGTGTAACCCATAGTCTTTTGTTGTTAAAGTTGCTTCATAAGAGGGTGGAAGCTGTAGGAAAATAAATCTAGTTGTCTGAGTATGGATTAAGACCTGGAATGTTCAAACAAAGGAATTTTTTTATGCCTTTGAACATTTGAAAAGCTAAATTCTCCCAGATACCAATCTCTGGATAGCTGAACACTTTATCTACTTTGATTTTTTTTAACTTCTATGTTAAATATTCTTTCATATATATCAAATAGAGTGGTAAAATATTTGGATATATGCTTTATTTAGAAAAAATAGAAAATATATCTTAGTATATTATTATGTTTTACGAAGTCTATGGGCCAGATAAAAAGGATGAAAACTGTACTGATTCAAACTGGTAATTGAGTGCTATGTATTGAAACAAAACATTCTACAGTGGGATTCAGTGCGTTTTGCTGATATATGCAGACACCAATAATTTCAAACCCCAGTATTTTGAGTACCTGTTTTGAAAATGTGTTGCTTTGACTAAGAATTCTTATTAAAAGTTATTTTGGGAGGTTTTATCTGGATTTGTTGTGTTTTGCTTTTTTTCTCCTGCGGATGAGTAGTTCCAGTCTGTATTTTAAAATTCTAAACTAAGTGCTCTTGAATAAGAGCAAAAAATTAAGCAAGTTGTGGTGTGCAGTGGTGTAAAACTGTTACTGGAATTCAGGCTGATTGTGTAACCATCAAACCATAAAAACATTACATCAGATTGAACTGAGTGACTTATATGATTTAGTCTAACTGAGCAAAGTTGCTTTTTCTACTTTAGGTTTTATAAAATGACAAAATATGAACATTGAAATGTTCAGAACTAGCCCCTTACAAAGAGTGCATTATAATCCCTTTGTTTCCTTGAATGTTTCCAAATTTCATGAAATAAGAACAAATGATTCCTTGGCCAAATTACTTCAATCTCCAGTTAAATATCACATGCTGGTTGCGCATGTTGTTGGTTGTTTTTTCCCACACAGCCTAAATGCATCCTCTTGAAAGATAATTTTTTCCTGTCACTACAAATTCAATCTCCTCAGAAAAAATGCCTTCCATTAAGTGCCCATTGACATAAATAGTGAACTTCTGGACATAAAGGATTGCTCTAGGTTCAAATGAATGTAGAAACAAAGTTATTGTTATGCTTAAAAAGGCCAGACAAGTGCATAATGATGCTAGTATGGTTTGATTTCAGTATGTTTGTCTAAATGTGCTCATGCAGGCCCATATGCCTGGCACATCAGCTACTTGGAGTTGCTGGTAGGAAATTTCACTGAGTGTCATCCTTTGACTCTAAGGAGAAGCTTGTTAATTCATCCTTTCCTCTCATTGCCCCAGCAAGCCAGAGGGAAGCTGGATCTCACACCTCCTCTATGGTTCTGGGATGCCCAGCTCTCAGTAGGCAGGCACATATTATCTTCTACCATCTGAGTCAGGCACCTTTGTGTTGACATTTTGAGGTAGTTGAGCTTAGCAGTATCACTGCTTCAGATCTGTAAGGCCATTTATTTAAATGTAGGCATCCAAAACATATGCTTATATATAACGAAGGAAACTATGCTAAGTCATTAAAAGTAGGTCTGGAGAAAGGCTTCAGTTTCTCTGCAAGTGATCTTAGCTGCTATCTAAATTGTATACCTAAAATTAGAAGGTGTGCACATTCCCTATCATTTTAAAAGTGAATATATTGCTTGGTACCCACTGGAAATGGGTAAACCACACAGTAAATTTAGAATTTCCTGTTTCAAAGGACTACTTTTTTTTTCACAAAAGCACAAAAATTTTAGTGATAAATTTTTTTAAATTCCTACTGACTTGAGTGAGAAATACATAATCTGAAACATAAAGAGCTTCTGAAATATTCTGTAATAATAATTTCTTGTAATTGTTTCTTCACTTTGGTTATGCACTGGTACAATCTTATATTCTGAAATCTACTGTAGCCAAGACACTTTCAGCAGTCACAGTTTTAGGATGATCTACTCTTGAAGAACTCAGCTGAGACCTCACAGTTTATATTTTGAATGTCATATTTGAAGATTTTCTTGGCCTTTTCTTGCTTTCTTGGATTAAAAATGAAAATAACTAAACTGAAACATTCAAATGAGCATTTAATCCTACAGCAGGATATATTACAGTGGCAGAATGATTGCTTCAAGCAAACTTAAATACCAACATATGTAAACAATCACTGCTGTGTTTAGCTGACATCCTAAATTATAAAAATTTACTCTGGGATAAAATGTGCTTTTACCCTGAAGTCCATTGTATATGGTAACATAGAACAGAGATGGAGAGACTGGAACTAGGAGGAACTATGTGTCAGAGATGTGGGACTCTACAGTGATACATTGATTTCTGTCCCTTCCCAAGGGGAAAGTTGGTCTCCTTGTTCTATCCCCAAGAGACCACCTAAGAAAAAATGGAAAGAAAACAATTCTACATTTTCTCAGACACCTAAGTTATCAGCAGACCAAGGTGAACAAGATCTAAGGAGGCAGATGAGGGAAGAGGGTTTTGCACATCTCGTTTCACCTTCTAAACAGGGCAACCCAGCTTTTCAGCTCTTTCATAAATTACACAAAGTAGGCTGTCTAAAGAGTCCTACTACCATCTCTCTACAGTCTGTTGCAATCTGAGACTGTCAAGATCTTCAGTCCAAATCTATTATCTATAGATAAAATCTGAAACTCTGTCTGGACAAATTTCCCATGTTTGGAAGACCATTTTCAGCAAGGAGAAAATCTATCCTCTGTGGCAAGATGAAAGCAGCTTGCTAATGAAGCTGTTCTACTTCATGCTTGGGGAACAAGCGTCAGAAAATCATAAAGAAAACCAAAACAAATCAGAGAGGCAGTCATCACATCTCATCTGTTTTTTATCTGTGCTCTCAGTGTGCAAGGAACATTAGGGCACAATTCAAATTGTAGGGGTTTATACAGGATTTCTTTTGTCCAGAACACAGCTCTCCACCATCAGGGATACATTCTTACCAGGGTAGAGATTGACTTCAAGCAATGCAATATCGGGCTAAGATGAGTGATGAATCAGTCCTCCTTAAAAATGCTTAGTTGTTAAAATTTTAAAGAAATACAGGTTAAGGAGGTAGAAGTGCTTTGCTTCAGGAACTGAACAAAAAATTTTTTTGATGTACTAAAATGACTTTTTTTCCACACCAGTAATTTTTTTCATGCTGGATCACTGTTCCTAACATAAACTAGAAGAGCAGAAAGAGATAAAATCTGAATGTGCTAAATTCTTAGAATGAGTCTTATCCCACTGATGTCAACATTTTCATCCAAGTCAGTATTTCATTACTACATTTTTCAGTCAATATAGATTTTAGCTTATCAGCTGAGAGTCAAAGTAAAAAGGTGAAGTTACAAGGAGAAATCACCAATTTCTGGAATGGTTGTTTAATAGGAAAGAACACAGGGACACAGTAAATCTAGGTATCCTCATAGTGCCATTTCTGCTATTCCTACTGGGTGGTACTGATAGTGGTAGATTTTCTGCAGTCAGGAGATGTCTGTTGAATCAATCTATGGATAAAGGAGGAAGAAACCTGTGTTTTTTTTCTTTATCTGACACAGATCTTCTGGCTTAAGAAGTGGTATGTCTCATTCTCTTTGTTCAGGCTGCATCTCTTGTTCTGTGTTTGAAGAGATAAGACTGAAGCCGCTACCTAATATAAGCAGATGTGAGGTAGGTTAAGTTGTAATAGGAAGATATTTTATTTCTTTAATTCCTGTGCAAGGATGAGGAGCTGTCAGACCAGATAAGAAGCAATGAGACAAGTTTTATTTCTTTCATTCCTGTGTTTAAGGCAATAAAGGGAAGAAATATGAAGTGTCTTGAACATCTGCAACTCTAGCCATTGCTGGAAAGTTGCCAGCTTCAGGTCTTTGGGAATGTATGAGGTTTGCTCCTGTTGCCTCAGCATACAGCTGAAAACAGCTATGGTGCACAGTGCAAGACTGAATTTGACTCCTGCCCCTCCCACCCCAGGCACGTTCCCTGCATTACTACTGCCATGTCATCACTGTTGCCCTGGCCCCAGCTTTTCAGAGCTGACTTTGAGAAATTACTCCTTGCTGGATGCTTTGAATGTCTGAAATCAGGCCAGCCTCACTTCTCCTCCCTCAGTACTTTGGGTATAAACCCAATATTTGGCAATGAGTGCATAATGCTGCATTTATTTCATTAGAAAGTTCAGAAGGTTAAGCAAAGGGGTTGATTCAATTAGGCCTCTTGTACTGGAGCCACAGAAAATCTCTTTCTCTCTTATTTCAAGCAAAAAAAGTGAGGGAGAGATGAACTAAAAGGCCTAATCAGTCTATGAAAACATCAGTACAGACTGTCATACTAAGACTGTGTTTCTATAATTAGGTATTTGTTATTTTAATTAT
Source organism: Rhadina sibilatrix (assembly GCA_013400275.1). Taxonomy (NCBI): domain Eukaryota; kingdom Metazoa; phylum Chordata; class Aves; order Passeriformes; family Phylloscopidae; genus Rhadina; species Rhadina sibilatrix. Next base: position 320,992 of record VWYO01028659.1, on the reverse strand, counting down.
ATATTAATTATATAAAGAGAGTTATAATAACAAAATACTGCCATTTCTTTTACTTATTTTTATTCACTCCTAGAAGTTCTTAATGGTTTTTGGAGTTCAAGACATACCTGAACACTATCAGGCAAATATGGCACAGAGAATTGAAAAGTTCAATATTATTCCATAGCCCAGGAAATGGGAACACTCCCTGTCTCTCGTTCTGACCACAAGATGTAGCTGTCCCTTTCCATACTGACCCTTTCATTCAGGATTACAAGCTGTCATTACTTACCAAATAAAACGGCCAATGTAAATAGGCAATGCCTCAGGGGAGCCTGTGCTGGGAAAACACACCATGAGCAGGTGGTAGAGTGTCCCCAGGGTCCTTCGCCACAAGATGTCCCAGCCCTGATGGGGGAGACACAAAATCTGTGGCTATAAACAGCCAGGAGTGAGCCACGCTGAGCTGGGCCTGTAGGTGCAAGCTGGACTCTGCATCCTGGAAGGCTCCTTTCCCTCCCATCTTCTTTTAATACTTTTATTTTGTTCTGGGCAAGGTGCAGTGCGTGCCACACCATATGCAGCCATGCATACACCACCTCTGAGCTTGCTTCTTGTTCCTGTGTTTCTTCTTGACCACAGTGGCAGGGAATTGGGGTGCCAGGGACATTCAGGAGTTCAGGGGCTCACTGGAGCTGTAGGCAGCCCATGCACACACAGACCCGCTGCAGGAGGATCCTTAGGCTTCACCATCTGTGAAGTGGGCCTATTGAAGGAGCCATTGCTGGTGTCAAGGGCCCTAACACCATTCCTACTGCTATTCCTAATGCCAATCCTCACATCATTCATTCCTAATGCTCTGAGCAATCACCAACCATATGAGGCTCAACAAGGGAAAGTTCTAGATTCAGTACCTAGGGTGGTGCAACCCTGGATGTATGGACAGACCGGGGAATGACAGCCTGGAAAGAGGCAACAGGTAAAAGGACCTGGTGGTCTGGGTTGATGGCAAGGTGAATCTGAGTCAGCAGTGCCCTGGCAGCCAGGAGGGCCAAGCGTGTCCTGGGGTGCATCAGGCAGAGCACAGCTAGCAGGGCAAGGGAGGGGATTGTGCTGCTCTGCTCTGCACTGGGGCAGCCTCACCTCGAGTGCTGGGGGCAGTTTTGGGTGCCACAATATAGAAAGACATAAAACTATTAGGCATGTCCAAAGGAGGGCAATAAGGATGGTACAGAGCCTCGAGGAGAAGCCGTATGGGGAGCAGCTGAGGTCACTTGGTCAGTTCAACCTGGAAGAGACTGAAGGGAGACTTCACTGTAGTTACAAGTTCTTCGTGAGGGGAAGAGCAGGGACAGACACTGATCCCTCTCTGAGGCGACCAGTGACAGGGCCCGAGGGAACGGCCTGAGGCTGTCAGGGGAGGTTCAGGTCGGTATTAGAAAAAGGTTCTTCGCCCAGAGAGCCAGCGGGTGGCGCCCATGCCCCGCCTGCGGGCCGATCCCGCCTTTCCCGGCCGGCCGGGCCGCCCCCGCCCCGGGCCCGCGCGGCCGGGGTCCCGCAGGAGGAGCGAGGGGGCAGCAGCGGCCCGGGGAGCGGCTCCGTCCGCCCGCGGAGGCAGCGGAGCTGAGGGGACAAGGCGGCACTCTGGGATGCCTTCACATGGGACGGGTGCTGCCGGGTGCCAAGAAAAGGGGTGCCGGCTCTGCACCAGGTGCAGAGGACTCCTAGTATTTAAAGCTGATACTCCTTTATTAAATAAAGTAATGCTTAGGAGTGAGTGAACAAGTTGACAAGCTGACGGTTAGACTTGACAACATTAATGATCTTTTCCATCCTTGATTATTCTATCATTCTATTCGAAGCTGGCATAACTAGATAACTTCCCCCAGTCCTTTCTGTAGATATATTTAAATATTTTTGAAGTGGTGAGTATGTTCATCCCACTCCGAGATTTTTCCCTACCCATCATAGCCCTTTCGGCTGTATCTGCGGGCTCTTTACAAACCAGCTTTTTTTTCTTTGTTTCACCTGAATATTTTCCCTCTTGCTCATGTCTCCCAGCCAGCTGCCAGTTCTCCAGGAGCCACCTCGGAAGAGAGCCAGGCACATGTCTCGATGACAGAGAGGAAACACTTGCACCAGCCAGAGATGCTGAAGGCCACCTGGGGCTGTCGCCCCAGCCTCATTCAGAGACACACTTTTGTAGGATCACCAGCGTTTGGGAAATGTGTCTTTCTGTGTCTGTTGGTATCCAAAGTGGCTGCTGTCAGAAAAATTCTGTAAATCATAATTTGTCTATTCTCTCTTAAATGAACCTGAAAAAACAGCTTTTTTTGGCTTTACAATAATGACAGTGTAAATATCTGAGAAATGAAAAAAAAAAAAGAGGGTATATTTAATATTTAGTACTTGAGACACACACAGAAAACCTGGAAGAGGAAATAGGGATTGTTATATTGCTTTGATGCCTCATGTACAATGACATTTTAGTGCTAAACTACAGTCAGAAGAAAATGATCTGCTGTCTTGCAATCCACTGCTAGATTTGCCATTGTCTTGCACGCCAGGGCATATATTACAAGGGAGCTGGACATAAAATTTAAATAACCTACCTATTTTGCTCAGGGAAATGGTGGAATCACCATTCCTGGAAGTCTTCAAAAAACATATAGATGTGGCACTTGGGGATACAGTTTAGTAGTGAACATGGCAGTGGTCAGTTAGTGGTTGCACTCATGTTCTTAGAGAACTTTTACAATCCTAAGGATTCCATTCAGCCTCAGCAGCAGGATCTACAGTGTAATGTCAGGATTTTAATTTATTTTGCTCTGATGCTTGGCAATATCCTGGTCAGATGTGAGACTTGATGAGAGATACATAAGAATGAAGGGATGCATGGTCTTCTCTGCCCAGAAGAATCTAAAACAGACAAAAATCTAAGCCAAATATAAAACACAGGAGGTTCTGTGAACTGGAGACTTCACTTAAAGTACAAGAGGTTATATCTAAAGTATTAAATAGCATGAAGGGATGTTCTACGAAGGCTGTCCTCTGGCTTTGAGGTCACCTGTCCTGGACTAGTTTGTGTGCATGCTACTTATGACTGTGCACTGTCAATCTTCAGAGTACTGTGACTTCAACTGTATATTTTGAACGATCCCTATCTGCTGCTGACTCACAAACTGTGTCTTGGCAGTGCTTGGGAGAATGGCACGTGTCCCATACCAAACCCACAAACCACGCAGGGACCTCTCCAACAACGTAACAGCATAGGCACTGAAGCTGCAACGCTCAGGAATGCTTCTGGACACCATTTCTTTTTAACTTGTGGCATCACTATGGGGCAGGTTTAGTGTAGGCTACGGTGCAAATCATATTATGCATATGTGGGTACTGTATTTCAGGAATTCTGTGTGATTCTCTAATGGTTACACCTTAGCCAGGATAAGACACCTCAGGGCTGTCTTTTAAGAGAGTTTTCATTTCATGCTTCATAACATCACTGTCATGCTATTAAACACTAAACTTGTAATACAAATATCTGTACAGACAGCTGAATTTCTCACATTTATCTCCATGTACCTCCGGCTGACACTTCATTTCTAGTGGATGAAGACAAATTTACTCTTGAGGAGTGGTTCCTTATAATGGTCTACTTGTACATTTTGGTTTTTTAGGTTCTGTCTCCAGTTACTTCTGTGAACAGAACTTCACCAATTTGGCAGTTTAGTTTTAATCCAAGGGTCCTACAGAATAGGGTTAAATTTTCTCTTTGTTTTTTTCCTTCATTTTCTTATGTCAAAATGCCGTTTACACAATCTTTTCCCAAATACTACAAGTTTTACTCTTTCTCCTATGAAAAGGGCAAGAATTGGGCACAGTTCAAATGAATGTGATGTGTTTTTTTCCTGTGTTGAAATTTAATTGTGATTCTAGGGTTTGAGCACCCCAGAGGTCTTCCTGCATACACAGGGTGACCTTTTATAACCCCCACAGTTATACAGAGCTATCCTAATAGCCCTTAAAAGTCTCAAGCATATCCATATGTAGCATAAGAATGTCACACACAGGAATATAAGGCTTTTTCAGGACTTCAAATCACCTTCCTAACCTTCATAGTAAATAGCAACTTTTTTTTTTTTTGGTCCCCTTTGAAGGGGACAAAATTCAAATAATACAGTAATTGATTTTGTGCTGTCCCAATCCCAATTTTCTATGAATAGTCATGTCTATATTTACTTCTTATCTTTTACTGACTATGGGATTTACAGTGCTAATAATGTAGCCCCTGCCATCACAGCAACTTGGAATTAAACTTAAAAAGTGATCCATTAATTTTTGGATTACCATCAATTGATCTTATTCTTCTTGTTTCTGTGAAAATTCCTGTAAGATAAAGGTGATGTTTTCCATGCCCTTCATATGTTCTATGCTCACTACACAGCTTTTCATGTTATTTCATGCAAATAATGTATATATCAATTGTTTAAAAGGTTACTATAGGCTAGTATTGTTGGGTGGCTCTAAATTCCCCTTCTTCCCTCTTTTTAACTTTCTTGGCTCATATAGTTCTGACATGTAAACCTGTCTATATCCCTCTCAACATTAGATATTTAACTAAAACTTTCAGTATTTAACTGAACCACTCAGTTTCTCCTTTTACAGTCCTTTTAGAGTCAATAAAGAAAGAGAGAGCAACTTTCAGATACTTAACTGAGATCTTAAAATAATTTATTCTACTCCCTCTTTCACCTGGGAGACCCCTATGGCAACTGTACTGCTTAGATAACCACCTTTACTTAGCTAAAAAATCAAATTTTTACTACACATCTCTAGCATATGTGAGAGTTCTTTAAATAGTACCTGTATAAAGATATTAAAAGGGAAAAGTATGGCTTTTTTTTTAATATGTAAACTGTGTTTCTTTTGCTTAGAATTGTCACCATTTTCAATATGGGAGACATACTTTCCTTTTGTAAGTAAACACATGTGTTGGAAAGGAAAGCTTAATGATGGCTAATGATCTGCTCCGTCAGATTCCCACACAGAATAGAGACAAAACAAAGTACCACACAACATTTGTATTAATCTAAAGCCATAAAAATACTGCTGGGAGACAAGTATTCCTCTTTATATGTGAACTGTTTGCCCTGGAAGTCAATGAAGGTAATCTGCCAGTCAGATTTCACATGAAGCAGGTTTTGGCTGAATATCACTTGCAGATAATTTGGCATTTTATTTATAAAACAGCTTCAGCAAATTCTTTATGGGATCAAGAAGGGTTCATCTTTGACCATATAACCCAAAATCATCAAGCATAAACTTGTAAAGTCTAATAAAAATGTTTGTATTTCTTACCTTCTGTGCTCCTGAACTGTAGATATATGTGGTAGTTTTTCATTTTAAGTCTCCCTTCCACACAGTCTGTAACTATCCAGACAGTCAAACTTTTCAAATGAAATTAATTTACTATATCAAGTTGTCAAAAACTTAATGAAGAAAAAGATGAGGACCTTTATTATCTTTCAGTGGAATCCATTAATGCTTAAAAATAGCATTTTAGAATGTTTTGTTCACCTCATTCATGTAAAGAACTGATCTGACTTTTATCTGAGCGTAAAAAAATGTTTCAAAAATTGCATGCATGTATTTTGGTGTGTCTTTACAGGTGAGGAATGCCAGAATATATGACCTACCTGGCATTTTCCTGGAATGACAGCAGCCTTCATCTCAGGACAAACCCACAGGGAACTTGTTCAATTACCTCATCTTTTTACTAATCATAGAATGCCTCTCACTGAGAGAAAAGATTAATTTACATTTTAGAAACAATATTTATGAACCCAAGGATTAAAATTAATTATTTAAAATATCAGATCGTCACTGGAGAAATCTAAACATCCCTAATTGCTGTATTAAGAGAAATAAGTATATACTAATACATATATCTCTGTATAGAGGTATGTAAAAGAAAAAACCTGAGTGTTGTACAACACTCGGTATCTAAAAACTGTCATCTTCTCTTTGTCATTTCTCAGTTCAGATTTTGACCTGAAATGTCACCTCTGGCCACTCTTTACTTCTGTTCTAAAACCAGTGACAGTCTGTTGGGACACCCCACCATATGGATGTGCCTGTTACCGTAACAAATGCAGTAAGTGCATTCATTACTTTATGCAGAAAGTATTTCTATTTATTATGCAGCCACTAAGAAAAATGTACTTGAGAGCACGCAGTATGGTGCATGGGTGGAAGCAATCTTATGTTTTTCTTCATGTCATACTCCTAACCCCCAGTTTTGATCTACTGTATTTACATAACATAACCACTTCATATTTGGGAACATACACTGAACATTTTTTCCCATCACTGTGCACAAACCTTTCTATACTGTTTAAAGTTCTCCAGCTTTCCTTTCCTTGTTTTTCTGATCTCCTAGAGTCGTTAACCAATTACAGCTGGGATCAAGGCCAAAACCAGCTAAGTATCACAACTGAGATTATCTCAAGTGGTACCTTAGTTAAACTGCTGAATATGCTTTTTTTTTCAGGGTTCAGATAAACATTGTTTGAGTTTTCTCATACCTTATGCCTTCCTAAAGGTTTTTGGTTTTGTTTTATTGTTTATGTTCTTTTCATAAAGCTTCCTAGAGGAAGTGAGGTGCAGTCCCACTTCAGTTACATTAACTGCAAATTAGGATAGCCTTCTTCCTTCACAGACTTTCTCTGGAAAAAAATGGAAGTTTAATTATATTATGATCTCTGTACAGCTTGCCTCCATCTACTGAAAGCAACAATTTCAGCAGATGCTGGACAGTGCTTTTGTTTTATTTTGCAGTATCTCTGGATTATTTTATATTTCACAAGACAAAAACAAATTTTCTGCAGTTCACCTACTTGCAGGACACTACCAATAGTCAGACTTGGTCTTCTATGTATTTCAAATCAAATCCAAGACGTAGGATAAACTGACAACATAGGATGACCTATTACATAGTCTAACCCTAAATTAGACATAGTTTAACCCTGAATTAGGTTAAACTCTTTCTTGTTAAACAAATGTTCCTTCCCTCTCACTGCTTAAATTAGGAAGAAGTGGCTTTTTCTTCTCTAAAGCAATTCAGTTTTCTCCCTTACTGTGAATTAACTGCTGATAAAATATTTTGAGAAAAATAAAATCTTATCTCAGGAGTTTTAATCTTAAAACAGGAAAATTCTGTTCGCAACAAGGAAAACTCATCTGATTTTCCCACTGCAAAAATATGGATAAAAGCAAAACATATTACAGATGGAAGTGCCAGAGAACAGCAGAAGGAGCTGTTACGCTATATGACATTGATTTCTTAATCTACATTTATTTATTATTCTGCTTCACAGAAGAGAATTTTACAGAGCATTCTGTAAGTTGTTAAAACTTGACCATGCCTGCTGATTGATGTAGTACTGCACCTCAAATGAATTGTTTGGGGTAAAGTGTTCTTATCTGCTTCTGTTGCTGAAGATGTATCTGCCCTCAAGAGATGGGGAAGATAACTGTGTTTACAAAAGTGGGTTTCAAGAACATGCATTATAAAGACACTCACATATGGATGCAGCCACATACTACCACAGTACCAGTAATTCATTGTAACCAAGCTTTTAATGTCATTTATAAAAAAATAGAGTTATTTACATTTGCAACTTATTTGATGGCATCCTCTTTTATTACAACGTTTGAATCTGTAAGGAAATGACACACTAACTCATTTGACAGTAAACTTCTCAATGATAAGCATAACAGTACAGGAAAAATATTTTAAACACTGTGAATTCTTGTTATTTTGCAGCATCATACAAACACATTCTTTACAACATATGCACCCTGGCCTTACAGTAAGCAGAATTCCCTTCCAGATTAAGGCACAGAAACTCTGGCACATTTGTAGGGACAGTCCCACATTCTCACATGTGGCATTTCAAGACATAACCAAAGGAATTACTTTAATTCCAATGGGTCGTAGCAGAATGTGTCCACTTACACATTTTAAGAAAACTCAGATCAAAGGGAAGAAAAGAAAAAAGGTATGACTAATTGCATAGCTGCAGTAAACCAGACCCATGAATACAAAAGCCATCAAAATATATTATAAATCTATCTGACTTTCAAAGCTACTTTAAAATACTGTTTTGCTTTACAATACAAATAACACTGTTTGGGGTTAGTTTGTAGAATTGTATTTTGGTCCATGCTGTTAATTCTATATCGTTATATTCCTCTTCCATTAGTTTAAAAGCCTCAGAACAGCAGGTCCTCAGGCAGTGGTAAGAATGATGAAGCCAAGTCTTAGACTTCAGCTGCTGCAGTCAGTTCATAAAATCTCTAATTCAACCACCTCCATTCTTTACTGCTTTAAATAATCTGCCCTCAGAACACTAAGGGGAAAGAATGATGAGGGATGCAAATTTAGCACTGTTAGAGATGGGAGTTTGCCCCATCTTCTAGTCCTGAGCTGATAAATCACAGCTCTTAAAAATATCCAACCCATTAAAAAAATAAAAAGATCAACAATAATAAATCCTCAATTTAGTCTGACTATGCAGTAGTTCCACATAATCTGCTGGCAGTAGAAACTTCTTTGGTGTCAGAGTCAGGTCTTCCTGAAACCACAAACGGCCAAGTCTGTAAGCAAAAAAAAAAAAAAAAGGTATTTCATATTAAAAGAAAGTTTATCCTCATATGAAACTGGAGCTTTATTACTGATAGATGTCTAACTCTGGTTCAATTGCAAACACGTCATCATGTTTTAGTCCCTGTGGGAAGCACAGAGAGAGCTGAGTTCCTCTAAGAAATATTTTCATTACGTTTTTCATTATAATTAAATGCTCCACAGAAGGTCTGCAATGGTCAGCAACAGTGTTCACATCCAAATTGCAACGTTTATCTTGCTTTGAAACTCTTGACGTCATTTAATAAATAGAAAGCATATAATCTATTTCAAAATATTAACTCTGCTGTATATAAGAAAATGTTTTACCCCGTGACAACCATCGGGCGTTTAATTCTGTGCCGATGAACTCATGACGCTCTGCTGGCGCTGCAGGCCAGCCCGCAGACAGGGTTACTCCTTTTTCGGACACTAAGCTTGCCTAATGCCCGAGGAATGTAATCTTTAGGGTCCCTTATTCCGACTCCCCAGGACTGACACACCCGCCATCACCGAAGGCCGAGCGCGGCCCCGGAGTCGCCCACGGTGCGAGGACCGCTGGGGATTTGTGGAGCAGCAGGGCCGCCCCGCCGCCTCTTCCAGGGCGGGCACGGCCCGAGCGCTGCCACCCTGCCCGAGGACCGGCCCCGGGATTCCCCCGGGCGCCCCTCGCCGTCCCCCGCCCGCCCCCCGCGCCGTACCAGGTTGACGGGATGGACGTAGCCGTTCTCGTAGCGGTCCTCCTGCAGGAGCTGCCGGAGGTGGGCGATGTAGCTGGACGCCAGGCGCAGCGTGTCCAGTTTGGAGAGCTTGGTGTCGGGCGGCACCCAGGGCAGGCTCGTCTTCAGCCGGGAGAACGCCTTGCTCAGCACCCGCATCCGCGCCCGCTCCCGCGCGTTGGCCGCGTTGCGCTGGGACTGTTTCCCCTCGGGCGGCGGCCCCCGCGGCCCCGACGCCGCCTTCTTGCCCCCGGGGCCGCCGCCCCGCGCCCGTTTCCTCTTGCAGCCGCTG
>VWYO01028659.1:298598-311267 GCA_013400275.1 Rhadina sibilatrix | reverse complement strand
GCCGCCGCCCTCGCCGTCCTCTTCCTCCTCTTCTTCCTCCTCTTCCTCCTCCTCCGCCGCCGAGGAGTTGTCCCCCGAGGGGTAGAGCTCTCGGCGGGGCTGGCGCTTGGCCGGCGGCGGCGGGTAGTCCAGCTGCAGCGCCCGCAGGTCCATGTCGGGCAGCTCCTCCGCNTGGGGGCGGCGCCTCTCCGCGCTGGCCCGCGGTCGGCGGCGGGGCTGCTGCAGCGGTGCGCAGAGCCGGACCCCTGTATGGGGCACACAGGCGGATGGGGGTACACGGACACACGGGATGTCTCCGTGTGTCTTTTTGCTCTTGGACATCACGCCTTTCCCGCAGGACAGACTCCTCTCCTCTCCTCGGGGAACGGAAAATACCTCCGGGGCTGGTCCCGCCGGTGTTCGCGCAGGGAGGAGCGTACCGCTCCCCGTGTCTGAGGGCTAAGCTCGGCTCGGGACTCTGCTCCCAGCCCACTTCCCTCTCTTGCCTTTCCTTCGAGGGCATGGGGTTTTCCCAACGTATGAGCCCCGGTGCAGCCAAGTGATGAGGCAGGACGGGGCCGCAGCCCGCTGGGCTCTTCCTCTGCCTGCCCAGCTTCGGGAAGCGGCTGTGCTGTGCCGGTGCCCCCGCCGGGGCGGACGGAGGCAGCAGGAGGCACGGCACCGGGGGCTGGGTGTGCAATGTGTGGGGAGCAATGCAAAAATCTCTGGCAACGTGCGTACTGCAGTTTGATAGCGTTCTTATTTTCGGGTAAAGCTCCAGACAGTAGCGAGTGAGTATAAATTGTCCGAGGGTTTCTCCCTCCTCAGGGCAATTAATTAAAACCCATTTAAATGGGTTGTGTACACCTCTCTGTCACAGAGCAAATTAAACGAGACAGCTTTTCGAGCTGCTTGCAGGTTTTTAAAACAAATTCCGTAGTTCAATTTTTATTATAGAGTCCACGGGTGAATGGAGGAGCCCGCATCCAATGGAAATGCTGACATACAAGTTCAACAGAGGCATAAAGTAAAAACAAACAAACAAAAAATAAAATCAGCCACCAAATTTTATACCTCGCACCTCCCCCAAAACCTTTTTTTCACATGAAGAACTAGCGTTTAGTTCCTTACTGTCTTTCACAACTTGGATACAATTAACCAGAATCAAAATGCAGTTCTCAGAAAAGAACTTAATGACTACAACAGGTGGAAAGATCTTGTCCCGCAATTTCTGTTCACGGTTTTCCCCTTTCATTTCCCCCCTGACTGAGCGGAACCTTCCGGGCTGCTGCCACACAACTTTCCTGGCACCGCCGGCCGCCTTTGGGCCCAGTGCTTTGCTCCCCTCCCCGCCAGCCCTCCGGGCTCTCTGAGGCCACTGAACGCTGTGCAAACTCCGACTTCACCCGCTGGGGCTAGAACCACATCAGAGCCGGGCTTAATGGCAGCCTTTCCAAGTGAAACTTGACATTTCTTGAACCACCTATACCGGCAGCTGATCTTGCAACTGGATCTCTTGAACTTGGTTTGACACTACGATAGATGCTCAGGCTGGGTCCCACACGCTGCACAGTGAATGAGCAGCCTGCTGGACTTGGGGGTTGCTCTTCCTCCCCAATTAGACTGCACTATCCGTACATACATACATACATATATGTATATATATATATATATATATATAAAATATATATGCATAAAGATACTGCAAGGGAAGAGATATAGGTTTACTTTTTCCCCCCATCTGGGTTGTTTATACAGGTGCAGGCTGAACGCTTTCCCTGCTAAAGATTAATGGAAGAAAGTACTGAATTTCTTTAAGCAGAGAAGAAAATGGTACCCAGTCTAAAAACCACAATGCCAAAACTCACCTTTCCCGCCTACCTCTGCCTTGGCGGATTAAAGGCGACACATAATGGACACCTTGACTCATTTAACGAAAGTACTGGGGGGCAGGAGGATGAACCAAATTCTCAGGTCGTCTTTGCCTACTTCTTGGTTAGTAAAGGAAATGGGAAATGTAGTGAAGTAAATCTGAAGGCAGGGTTTACTTCGGATTTACACCCAATGTAACCGAGCAGACCTGACTCCTCTCACATCTATCAAACCGCTAATTTCTGCGACCTTGACGAAGATATCGTTTTCAGGATAAAGTCTTTGATGGAGCCAGGGCATTACATCATGCTTCCATTTGTCAAGACTTTGATCCTTGTGAGCTGAATAGGGAAAGCCCCTGGTATACCAAGGCAGCATTTTATGCTTTACTGTTATCAGGTGCAGTCCCTCTTTCCCCTTTCTCCGTTAAAAGATAAAACCACGAACTGTGCCTGAAATCCGAGGCCAGCATCCTTCCTTGTTTCACGGTCTATCCCTGCACACCGGGTGAGGTGCAGGGGCAGCCTGGGTTTGCAAAGTCTGGGGGGTGTGTGTGTAAAGGGATTGCAGCAGCAGCTAGAACAGCTCCTACACGGGAAGAAGATGCAGAGACTCCCTCGCTCAGCGAGGTTTGCCTCTGCCACCGGCCCTGAGGACACAAAAATCAGCTTTTCTCCACTAAGGGGAGTTCCCTGAATTGGGGAGGCTCACTGAGGCGGAGTGGGTTTTTTCCCTCACACTTTTCCACCAGGCATTTAGGTAAATAAATGCAAGAGGAGTCCAAGCAAAGAGGAGTCCACGAGTATATCAGATCTCTTCTTAACTTTTTGCAGCGAGGGTGTTCCGTGCCGCAGCTGAGGACCCGCGAGGAAGGAGAACATCCCCGGACAGGCCGGGAGCCGCCTCTGACCCGGAGCGGCCACACCCGCGGCAAAAGCGCGGCCCTAACAACCCGGCGGGTGCCTGGGATGAGACACAGGGGCTATAATCCTCTCATTTCCTTCCTTAAAGTTCAGAANAAAAAAAAAAAAGGGGGAAAAAAAAAAAAAAAAAAAAAAAAAAAAAAAAAAAAAAAAAAAAAGAGAGAGAAAATGACCGGAGCCCAAGTCTGTAAAAGACGGGTTATCTGCGAGAATGGGAGGGCGAACTGCTAAAAGCCCCGTGTCTATCACCCTCATCTCTGGGGTGTTGGCAGCGACAAAGCAGAGTGGAGGAGGGAGATGATGTGTTTCTCGATAAAGTGCTTTAAATACAGTTTTTCTTTGGCATTTGTCCTTTCCTCGAACTTAGCAGTTACCGAGTTCGCCTCACGTAAGGCATGCTACACTTTCTCAGAAAGACCTAAATGTAACAAGGGCTTGTTTATTCATTTTTCCCCGCGGTGATGAGAAGGTGGGATGCCCGGAGGAGAGGGGGTCAGCGTCTGACAATTGCGCTCGTCTTCATCTCTTCACAAGCATTTACAGCACGCATCCAGGCTGTGTGGAGGGCGTGCGAGGCTTCTGCCACGAAGTGATGGATGATGGTTATGGCTGGTCTAGTAGGAAAAGCAGGTGGATGAATTATAACATTTGCTTAATGCCACTTAGAGCAAAGACGACTCTGCTTGGCTCAGATTTTCTGGTAAAGGTGCCGAATGAAGGGAGAAGTGTGTGATGGTCCCTCATTGCCCCAACAATCTTGCCTCCACTTAAAACGCCTGTACCTGGAATGGTCTTTGCTACAGCCAGCGCCCCGGGTGCCCTGTCCTCAGCCAGAGGTCTAGCACGGCTCGAGGCACCATTAAAGGATTCCCTTTCTTTTTGTCGTTCTACGAAGGTGCCAGCGCCGTGGTGCCAATGTCCTGGAGCCCTGGCAGCCGCCTCTCTGGGGATATTCCGTGTGAGCTAGCCTAGGGGATCCCGAAATCCTCACGGGAGAAGGCAGAAACCGAGCAGTTACTGGAAATGAGTGTGTATGTTTTAGGAGCAGGATGGATTGCCCTAAAAGGTGGCATCCCACCATATAACAAAATCAAAAACTACTCTGTGGGTCAAGCCATGTCAAATAGAGGAAACAGGAGATGATACCTGAACCCCTGGAAGGAAAACAAAACAAAAAAAAAAAGTATTTATTGGAGTTTATTTTGCCCAGCGAAAGCAAACCTTATCATCAAGGGAACATGCTCGACGATTCACTTGGTAAAGGGACTACAAACTGAGGTTAAACCCCTCCTCTCTGCCCCCCTCCCGCTCCCTGCGAGCTGGGGCTGTCCCGTTTCTCCTCCCGACCGCGGGCGAGGCGGCCTCCAGCTGCGGGACGGGCAGAGCTCTCCCCTGCCGTCGGGGGGGTCTCTGCCTGGGCGATCGCCGGCCCGGCGGAGGAAACCCTCGGCTCCAGGAGGAAATCCCGGCCGGAGGGGTCGCTGGGTTGCTGGGCGATAGGAGCGAAGCGAGTCACTGTTCTGTGTCGACGGCTGCGGGGCTGCTTTTGCCGCCTGGGCTGCGTGTTTGTGCCTCTCACTGAGCAACCCTGCGGGAAAGCGGGGACATGCTTTTAAATTTAAAATCAAAAAGACAAAGAAGCAACTCTTCCACCGTCAAAACCCCTAACGCAACGAACCAACCGAAACCCAAACAATCAAACAAACCAACCAAACAAACCCCCTCACGTGTTAGTCCTTCGAGCCGCTAATTCACCCGAAGGGGATCCCACCCCGCAGCACAAGATGAGCGCATCCTCCCCGAGGAAAGAATCCGCTCCCTGTTAGCGGCTGCTTCTCCCTGGCATTTCCAGTGCAATAACCGTAACGAGACATTATCGAGTGTGATCTCTGCTTTGCCCGGATTTTGCCCGGCTAGCAGTGAATTTTACTCAGGTATCCCCAACTTTCAGCAGGATTTCCCCTGTGGAATAGCCAGGCAAACTCTTTAAATACCTCCTGGCGCCAGAAGAAAGTTCTCATGTAATAGATACCCGTTGGTGTGAGAACACGGATTCTGCTCACTTTGTCAATCAGCCGGGGGGAGGAAGGTGACTGACGAGGGGAAGGTGGAGGTTTTCTTTAATTAAAAAAAAAAAAAAAAAAAAAAAAAAAAAAAAAAGAGAGAGAGAGAGAGGGAGGGAGAGAAAGTATTTCGCCCATTAATTCTAATTTTAATGGTTCCAGGAGATATGCAATTGGTAAAAAAGGATCAGAATTAACAGTGCTGAAGCCCAGTTTATTTCTTCTCTTGGAGCAAATTAACTGGAATAACAAGCAAACATCAGGCAAGAGGAAACACTGTGTTAGTCTCCTCCTTGTATTTCACTCTGAGAGGGAAGCCCACCAGAGCAAGACGGAAGAGATGGGGAGAGATAACACCAGCACAGCACTTCATTATACTTGAACGCTCCAGTTCAAGCTTTGGTTGGGCTGCAGCAGAGCAGACGGAGAAGTGCGGCTGCCCCAGGAACCGCTGGTGAAGGCAGCGAGGGCTCTCAGCCGGGGCCACACAGCCAGTGAGACAACTTTGGAGGCAGCAGGATGAAAATCACTGCCCAGAGTTATCCAGAGTCAAAGAGAACTCCGTCACTCTGGCATCACCGCCTGGGCTGCGTTGAGGGCAGGCTGTGAAGGGCATGCAAGGCGTGCAAACTGCAGTCACAGCAGTTCGGTTGTTGGTGAAATTATTCCTTACTTTCTCTAGGGAACACATTTTCTATGGAAGGCACTTAGGCAGCCTTTTGAACATCGGGCAGGACAGCTGCCCCACCTTACCTCACCAGTACTCAGGCTCCAGGTGCTGGCCATATTGGGATGGGTGCTTTTCCTCTTATAAGAAAGAGCATCACTTTTTCTTTGTTCACCCTCACAGAATACTGAGTATCTGGATATAATATTCAATTTTCCAGCTATTTAAATTGGTGGACCTATAATGGACCTAGATTTTAATTTGATAAAATTATATCGATCACTGCTGTGTTAATTGTGGATCTGAGATATGTGACATGACATGGTTCTGACAATGGGTTTTAGATCCAATAGGCATGGTTCTTCAAGGATGCAATCTTGATCCTGATCTTACTGCTGTGCATTCTGCTTCTGTGGGCACTTGACACACAGCCCCAATAAGGGCTGCCCTATTTGGCTGCTATTGGCAGAAAATGAAAGAGTAAGGTGAAAGATGAGTGACTCCAGGTCTGTGAGGAACTGATGTGACATGGATATAGCAGATATGTTAATTGCTGTACTTGTGGGAATGATCACCTGGTTGAGTGAGTTCATCAGATTCCAGACTTGTAGAAGAATGTGGATAAACCTCCCCCCTCAAACAGATGCCTATAATCAGTTATTCAAACACTGAATACTCCTGTGAGTGAAAAAGGTTTTTAAAAACCTGTGACATCACTTTATGGTAAAAAAATCAGGCTCTTGCATCCCAGACAAGCAGAAAGGAACAACCAGACCAACCAACAGACCTTTGAAGGTGTAACCATTATATTCAGGGTTGTTATTCATCATATTGCATAAAGAAAAATTAAGTGCTCAAGTGATCTAAAAGAGCATTCCAGGAGGCAGTAGGAAGGATACCAGTATGTTTTCTCTTGTGAATTAAAAAATAAAAGCTTCACAGTGTAATCCTGTGAAGGACTTACCCTAAATAGAGACAGGACTTATAAAGAAAATGCTGCAGAGATTTATGTAGTCTCAAAAGATTGTTATTTGTGTTTGGAAACCTCTTTGTATTAACAAATTTATATAATAACAGAAAGGGAAGGATCTGGATGGATAATTTATTAATTTATGAATTTTATAATTTATTAATTTGGAGCAAATATATCTGCTGTACTATAATGTGGAGCAAAGCCTACATCTTCAGTATAAGTAGAAATAGTGGAAGTCAGGTCCCAACACACTTAATGATGCCTTTAGAGAAACAACAGATTGTTTTTATCAAAAACATCTGAAAGTTAACAAGTTAAGGTTCATCTGGTGCCACACTAAGATGTAGGTGAAGATAGATGATGGCTGCAATTCCCTGCAATTAGAAGTAGTCACTTGTGGTAATGATGGATGATTTCTAGGGAAGAAGTACAGAACTGTTCAAAGGGATGTTTCACTTCAAGAATATGTAAATAACTTACTTTTTAGCTTTATCCTACATTAAAAGAAAAAATAGAGTTTCCGTCTGTCTGGAGCAAATCCAACTAAAGTGAGCAGAATAAGGTCATGTCCAACACACATAAGGCCAATCCTTTACAGGATTTTACATAAATCACTGTGATTTAAGGTTGAAAGAAAGATTGAAGGGAGCATGTTCTGCCATTCTTTACCTCAAAATTATCACTTATTCAAGATATGTATAGCTAGTATCCTTGTACTTAGCTATGTGTAGCAGTTGAGATGTAGAAAAATTAACATAAGCCTTGTTTTAATTGATTTCAGCCACCTCAAAGTTTGGTATCACAACTCAGATAGGAGTAAATGGCAAGGGTTACAGTTTGTGGGTTAAAATATCAATGAAATGTCAAAATGTGAGAGGCACTCTTAAGGCAGCCAAATGAAATACTGCACTGGCATCCATTTCTTTCTCTGTGTTCTTTATATGAACACAGTGATGTCAGTGCTTGGGCAATTTCAGGCAGAAACAGAGATCATGCCTGAAGTGAAAGGAAATATGATTAGAAAGACTTTTCTTAGGAGAACTTTTGTCTTTCAGCAGAGGTGAAGATAGCGAGCTATCTTTGTGGCTTTGTGGTGTCTCTCTTTGTGTTGTGCCTCTATAATGCTATCAATGATCAGCAAAACTGGAGTAGAGCAGGCTACGTAATAAAAGAAGCCCCATAACTTTTGTTCTTCTTTTTGTTCCTCTCCCCATTCTCACTATGCTAAATAATTTTATCTGACCAAGATGGTGTTGGTCACTCTTTCCAAGCAGCTGAGATGCTCATTTTCATTCATGATACCCTTTTAAATGTAAATTCAGGAAGAGTAAAGTATTTGGAATAAGGTAATATATTCTTGTCTTTTAAGCACATGAAAAATTAAGATTATTTTTAATTAAGGAGAAAATTAATTAGGAAAAAATTATATAGAGTTGTAGGGTTGATTCAATCCAGTCCTGTCTAAGTTGCTAAAAGTAAATGTCTAGAAGAGCGTATTTAAAGAACAAGAACAGGGTTGATATTCTTCAGAAAACTCTCTCCACAGCTAGTAGTTTGAGTTTCATTAATTTTCTATGCAAAAATTTCAGATTTTAAGTGTAATGGACCCTGATAGATTTTTGTTCCATGATCTGACTTTGGAATCCATGCCCACTTTTACCGTCCCAGTATTCTGCAGCAAAGCCTAATTAAATACATGGGGTGACAAATTCAGTTAACTTAAGAGCACAATAAGGGTGGATTAAGAAGCTCATAGGAGACTCAGACTACTGCAGAATACACTAAGCCATATGTGCAGACTGTGTTTTCTGCACTGAGTGTACATAGCAAATCCTGTGTATCGTGTTTTCTATGGTTATTGGGTTGAGATTGGGGCTGTGGGGTTGTCACATCCATCTCTGGACAGAAGACAAACTGACAACTGGTTGTTGAGTCCTCATCCAAGCTGTGATCTGGGACAGAAGTCATAGGATCATTTGGTTTGGAAAATACCTTTACTTCCATTAAGTTCAGCTATTAACTTAGCACTGCCAAGTCCACCACTAAACATCACAGCTACACCTCTTCTAAATACCTTCAGGGCTGGTGATTCAACAGCTTCCCTGGGCAGCCTCTTCTAATGCTTGCTAACCCTTTAAGGGAAGAATTTTTTTCCTAATATCCAGTCTAAACGCCCTCTGGTGCAACTTGAGGCCATTTCCTCTTGTTTTATCACTTGTTACTTGGGAAAAGAGACTGAGCCCCATCTTTCCACAACCTCCTTTCTGGTAGAAAATGTCTCCCCGACCCTTCTTTTCTCCATGCTAAATAGTCCTAGTTACCTCAGTTTCTCCTCACAGGACTTGTGCTGGAGGCCCTGCACCAGCTCCTGGATACACCCCTGTGCCTCCATGTCTGTCATGTAGTCAGGGACCCCAAACTGCACACAGATTTGTGTGGCTTCACCAGTGCTGAGTACAGGAGGACAATCACTGCCCCGGTCCTACTGGCCATACTATTGCTGATCCAGGCCAGGATGCCATCGGCATTCTTGGCCACCTGGCTCATGTTCAGCTCGCTGTCAACCAGCACTCCTGTGTCCTTTTCTACTGGGCAGCTTTCCAGGAGCTCTGCCCCAAGCCTGTAGTGCTGCAGGGGATTGTAGTGACCCAGGGGCTGGAACTGGCACTTGGCCTTGTCAGCCTCATGCAACAGGCTTTGGTCCATTGATCCACCCAGATCCCTCTGTAGAGCCTTCCTGCCCTTCAGTAGACCAGCACTCTCATCCAGCTTGGATGCAAGCATGTGAAAACTCATGGGCAAACTGACTGAGGGTGCCCCTGATCCCCTCATCTGGATTGTTGATAAGATATTAAACAGGGCTGACCCCAGTACTGAGCCCTGGGGAACCATGGTGACCAGCTGGATGCAACTCCATTCCCCACCTCTCTGTGACCTGTCCATTCAGCCAGTTTTTCACCCAGTGAACAAGTGCACTCATCCAAGACGTGGGCTGCCAGCTTCTTGAGGAGAATACTGTGGGAAATGGTGTCAAAGGCTTTACTGAAGCCCAGGTAAAAGACATCCACAGCCGCCTTCTCATTCACTAACTTGGGTCACTTTGTCATAGAAGGAGATCAGGTTGGTCAAACACGACTTGCCTGTCATACACCCATGCTGGCTGAGTCTGCCCACCCACTTGTCTGGGTTCTAATCCCTTACCATTAACACCAAGCTTTGCAGCATACATTTTTTGCCATCGGAAAAGCAGGAGAGAGCAGCACTGTGTCCCTAGATTGGTGTTATAATTACCTTCACCTCTGGATTTCCCCACCTTTTCAAGGAAGACACAATGCACTATAAGCAAATTCCAGAAAGACACTACAGTCAAAGGGAATGACCTGCAATAGAATATCAAGATGACCAACAGTTTGGATAATTTTCCTGTAGTGTCTTTATCATGGGAAATTACTTCATGAACTGTTTGTAAAAGATTATTTCCCCTAGACACCATTTATATCTTACTCTGAAAACATAGAAAGATCATATGCTGGTTTGCATAATCCCTTTCACCATTTTAACTAGTATTAGCCAAGAATTTTCTATATACATTGAAAACTCCACCCTCCATCACTGAAATATTTAGTCATCTTCTTTTTTATTGTTGCAAACAGGACTGCAGTCTTCAGAGAATTTATTTATTTAAATTTAACAAAAATTCCTTTATTTTACTAGTTTTGTTGCCATTGACTAACTTGCTTATAGGTAACAGGTTTCAAGGATTTAGTGTACCAGTTTTCTCTCCTTGAAGACACCAATAATTGAAGTTTCTTCACAGAGACTTTAGTTTTATCAATCATCAGTAAGCACTGGAATATTTTGGGTGATTCTTTGTTATAAAAAGGGGTTTTTTAAATCAAGCATAAATAGAAACATTTTTGCTCTATTGTCTGGGTAACTTATGGGGAAAAAGTCCATTTTTGAAACTAGTACTTTTCTATACAACGGGGACATCTGAACTTCCTGTTACTGCTCTTTTATGGTCTTGAACCATAGAATCATAGAATATCCTTATTGGGAGGGACCCAGGATCATTGAGTCCAACTCCTGGTCCTACACCAGACAACCCAAAACCTTGACTCCAAAGCCCATAAGCATTCTACCTCTGCAGGAAAACAGCTGAAAAGCTATTAGTTCCATATGTACAATCACTTACTCATTTTTGTTGTACCAAGCTGTCAACTGCTAGTATTCTATAAAAAGTGTATCGCTTTTGCGTAGGCCATCAAGGGATGTCAGAACCAAAAAATCTTCTAGCTACCCCCGTTTAAATGTTCTTCCAGTAAACAAGTAAGCTGGAAATAAGCTTACTTCTCCAGACTTCTCCAGACTCATCTAGAAACAAAGCAAGTAGTTAACTATCCTTCATTCTGTATGTAAGTTTGTTCTGAGAGCCTTCAGTCACTCTGTGGATTTGACAAGCCATAACACGTAATCAGAGGCCCAGGCTGCTTGGCTTCCTCTTCATTCAGTGTTGCCACCAACACATTTGTCCCTGCAGGCAAGAGGAACTTTCCTGTCACTGTCTGAGGTTTGCCATTCAGGGGATTGCATATAGAGATCCAAATGGATAAGTGTGCATGGAGAATCACTCACGTGACTTGTTTTGTTTTGCCGCTATTTCTTTCTGCCTAAACAATCAAAACACTTTGTTTTTGGAAGCAAAGGACTGCTGTTTCCTAATACTTTTACTGCCTTTATATTTCAAGACCCAGAAAAGTCCCTGGCCTGTTCAAGCTGAGGCCCAGTGATTTTTCATTGCTCCCTTTAATGGGATGTTCTGGAGCTAGAAGCAGAGGTAATTCTCTCATCTAGTATAAAACTAGATGGTAGCCAAGTCTGGAGGATGACCACATGGAACAAAGGAAAAAAAAAACCAAAAAAAACAAACCAATGAACAGACAAAAAAGCCAGAAAGTAGATGCTCTTCTTGCAGCTTGCTTTATTGCAATCAGATCTTACTGAAGATGTTTACAAGAACTTTTTAGTTGATCCAAGGGAAATTTTTGAAAGCTTCAAAAGTATAAATTATTATTGAGGAAAAGGCTTCTGGGTGGCAGTGGTAAATTTGCAGACCTCTACAGGCCTCTCAAAAATCGTTCTTAAAAGGGTGAAGGAGATTTTCGTGGCAAGTCAGGGGAGGAGTGAAAAAGGAAGAAAAAGTGTTGAGGAGTTTACCCTGTCATCACTGGACACTTTCTATGTCAGAACTTATTTTTTATAGTTATCTTTCATGAAATTCTAAAAAGTATAGTCTCATTCAGACTAAGAAATCAGATTTCAGAAGCCACCACTTCAAAGTGTTACTCAGTGAGTGGTGCAAAGTGCTTTTAATTTCACCCCTTTTTATTTATTCAGGATTTTTATAGGAATAATTTATAAGAAGCAAAACCAAATTTATTATTATCATTAAATGGTAAAAGCATCAATATTAAATTATGCAGTCTTCTTGAAAGAAGGACCACATTGTGGGATGACTTAATAAGCACCTTTCTGTTGCTTCCCAGGAGAAAAATTAATGGCATACTCTCCTCAGAATTTTAGCTACAGAGAAGGCTTGAACAGCATTGTTCTCCATCTCCACCCACTTTGCCTTGTTTCTCTTGATGGTTAACATCTTTACTGAAGGCACAAACCTGGCATGATTTGTGGACTACTAATAATGATCTATCCATTAAAATCTATAATTTCTCTTTTGGATGAAATTAATAAATTTAATTAGATATAATTTTGTGAAATTGATTATGTTAAAACTGAAATATGAAATACAGAAAGCCATGATTAAACAGCTGTAGAATACATTTGTATTTGTGTGGTCTAAACAAATGAGGAAATCAAGAGTCAATATTTCCCTTCATCTCTGTCAGTTTCATAAGATGAATTTTCCTTCTGTTATTTCAAAATTTAAAAAAAAAAATGATTTGTTGGATTGGAAAAATTAACATTTGGCTTGGCTTGGGTGAATAGCTGTGGTTATAACAAGTGTCTTGCCAAAAATCAATTTCCTATGTCGGGTCCAGCCAGTATGGACATCAAAAACAGCTCTTGAGAAAATCCAAGCAGTAGCTGTTGCATTTATACAGGACTCCAATGGAGCCTCAGGATGAGTAATGTCTCTAAACTAGATGCATCTTTCCTTCTGGAGATGGGTTT
>VWYO01028659.1:274880-298544 GCA_013400275.1 Rhadina sibilatrix | reverse complement strand
TTTTTGTAATATAATTTTGCACTGAGCTTGGCTGAGAAGAAAGCTTTCTAAACCACTGTTCCTAATATCAATCTTTGACATATACACATCTGTTTGTCAATGTGGTTTCATAAGCTGGTTTGGATCCCAACAGTAGTCTTATTCCTCAAAATATTTTGTCATCAACTAAGATTTGTGATGACACATGAAACCCTTTTCAACACACAAAATCACGTCTAAGTCAAAATAAAATAGTACAGAGTGTGGAATTGAAATGTCAAGCCAAAGCTTAAAATGCCTGTCCTGTTTTAATTTTCACAGTTAAGTAAATCCTTGTCTCTTTTTTGGCTTCACAAAACTACCCTGGATTGCATTTTCTGACTGCTGAAAGAACAAAATTTCTAGCATTCATTTGTTTTCTCAAGTGGTGTCTCACTTCCAAATTCAAACAGGACAGATTTTGTGATTGCAGAAATATCATCCATAAAGTCTTTTTGCCTGGTTGTCTTGTCAGACATACATTACATTTCCAGAGCAGTTCTGGTAACAAGCTGTGATTTTTGATTATCCAGTCATGTAAATTCTAACATGTCTTTTTAAACTGTACTAAGCCAACTTGGCTTAATTCCATTCAATGAAACTGCCACATATTGGGGACCATCCTGAGACTTCTGTAAGGACCACATTGGCTCTTCAGACAGCAAATCCAGAGCCATAGTCTCAAATGTAGCTGAAAGCATCTTAAGTAACCTTTACATCCAGGCCTGAGGCTTGCATGACTCTCCTCATTGCCTGCCTTCAGACAGTGTGCAGGCTGTCCACAGGGCAGCTGTATAAACACACGGCACACCTGGGACCACACCTATCTTCCCTTTCTCTTGAGTCTCCTCCCTCAGAGTGGGGCAGACATAATTTTTATGGCCTGGTATCTCTGCTTTTTAATGCTTACATTTTCTTCTCTGCTAGAAGAAGATACATTTTTTTTTTTCCAATTTGGACAAATACTTGAATGTCTTTTGTGGAACCTCAATGGTCCTCACTGAGGGTCAGTCACAATGTTGCCTGTATCTTTCAAGAGTCTCTGGTGTTGTCTGTCTCCACATCCATATATGTTCATACTTTTGCAGTGGTTGCATTTCTGCATTTTATATTTTACGTTCTGTGGTTCTCACATGGAGATAATTTGGATCTCTTCCAAGTTAGCCAGATGGAGTCTATGACAACAGGTTGATTTTTGGAAAGATTCATTTTCATTCCTGCACTTAAAAAATGGCTAGTGAATTTCAAACTCTTGGTTAACCAGATGCGGTCGGTTTTTTAGAGGGTAATTTTATGAAAAGGTGACAATAAATCTATGTAATTTTTGTCAGCTCTGTGTTTTCATACTGTTACATGCCTTCTGCTTTCATTCTGCTTTCTCTCATCCTGTCTGGGACACACACAGACAGTTCTCATTCACTGATTTTCATCAACGATAATGGTGACTTCACTATTACCAGCAGTTACTCAATGTGATGTCACACTCTTCTGCATGTACTGCTATTTCTACACAAGACAAGCATAATGAGCTACTGAGTACTAGTGTGTAAATGCACTGTCTGCAGATAGTGTTACTGTGTTGGTCTTTCACAGATAACTGTGAACTTTGTCAGCATTTCATCCTCAGGACCTACTTAAGATTTTGTATATTTTCACAAGTAGCTTAAAGAAAAACTCATGAGGAGGGCATCACTGAGCACTTGTGGAACTTTGATAGGAGTTGTGTTTGGTAGACAAATGGCACCATATTCAATATTACAATAAACTATTTATCAAGGACATAAAGGATCTTAGGCTCTGTGGCTGAGCTGATTGACAGGTAGTGTTGTAGTCAAGTGTGTTAAAAGCTCATTGAATCCTATGGTAAAAAGCATCCTCCCTGATAGGATACTTTATTGTCTCTGCCATTGTCTTTGTTTCTCCAGGATTTCTACATAAATTCACTCAGTTTCTAACAGAGATTGTGTTGCCTACATTGTATGCTGGTCTTCTATTTGATTATGCTTTTGGCCAGAAGCCTTTTTAGTGTTTATGGTGTCTTATGTTGCTGTCAGGACTACCCTATACATCTATTGCAACATGACCAGCCTCAAACTCATATACATTGTGTTATAATATTCACCATGTAACCATTGCATGACTTTTCCTCAGGAACAAGAGACAGCAACAGATAGGCAGTTTAAAATGCACTGATCACACAAACAATAAAATTAATAAAATAAAAATATAGCCCTTAAGTTCTTTGGCTTGGAAGTATTCCTTATTGGTTTCAGGAGGCATATTAGGATTATGGAGTTAAGATTATGTATACTTGAATGCCTATTAATCGATTACAGAAGATGAAGCTTTGTTGCTTGTACAAAATATTTTACCTAACTAGTGTGGGTGTAAACAGTAGAGGTTTTTTGCCTTCTTTAGGAGATGTTTCTGCCAAGTAAATTGCACACTAGTATAACAACTCTCTATTTTTCTCCTAAGCCATGATGTGCCTTGCTTACTTGGTGCTTGACAGCTTTTGGAATATCAACCTCACAGGGCACTTGAGGCACTGTTCTGGCTTGATCTTTCAATAAAGTTCAGAATGATTTGCAATGATTCCTCTAACCTCTGTAACAAAAATGCCAGATTTTTCTCCGTGAGAAGTAACTATTTCTTAAACAGACACAACTTTTTTTCTCAGCAAATGCATCACCCTCATATCTCTGCTTATGCTTCAGATGTCAGTTTATTTGTTCAAGTGTTGGCATTTGCTTGTCAGTGTCTTAGAAAGTACTGCCAAGAAGACACTGCACACTGTTTTGTTGCACAGTTCATTACAGTCTGCTAATGCTTTAATCTTGCTTTTCATACCACAATGTCAGTGCTTTAAACACTTTCTCAGCTTTCTTTCCTTAAAATCAACCCAGTAGGATGAGAGCAGAGCAGCTTCTATTGCAGTGGCTGCTGCTGACTGCCATGAACTGAGAGTGTTGGACCAAGGCTGGCAGAGACCAGCAGTGCTGCTGTAGGCAAACATGAGGTTTTTCTCCCTTTTTATTTCTTACAGTGGTAAAATACAGCAGTTGTAGCAGGTGTTTCAGCTCCTGCAGTGAAATTTATTACGTAGAACTGGTAGGTCCTTTGCTCACACTTGTGAAAAACAATCTAGACATTTTTGTAAATTTATCAAATTCAGCACTCAGGTAAATGGAACTTATTAATACACCAGTTTGGACTATATTCCTAATTTGTAATTCCTAGCCTTATGCAAGAAGGACAGAATCTCAAAAGAGAGGAATGACCATCTTAAAGGGCTTGATGTTTGTCTGCATAACGAATTTTAATGAAGCTAGAAAACAAGGCTGCCATTTCTCCTATTATGGAGAAATGGGAAAGGATATAAAAGTAGATATTACCTTAGCACAACAGGGAAAAACTTGGAAGATGGCCAAGAGCTTTTCAGTTTGCGTTACCGTTAAGGAAAATTTATTAATTCTATCTCATGAGATCTAA
This sequence comes from Rhadina sibilatrix, assembly GCA_013400275.1. Lineage (NCBI taxonomy): Eukaryota > Metazoa > Chordata > Aves > Passeriformes > Phylloscopidae > Rhadina > Rhadina sibilatrix. Next base: position 295,034 of record VWYO01028659.1, on the reverse strand, counting down.
GCTTGAGAAAAGATAAAAAAGGAGAGTCTATAAATGCTAGAGAGGATGCAACATAGAAGCTGTACATACAGTAGGAATAGTCTGGAATATCAATAATTTATGGGACAATGGAAAACAAAATTTTAAGATAGATCCAAGATCTGTCAGTCAGAGGAATCTGTTGAGTTACACCCCTGCACCAATTGATCAAAAATAGTTGTTAGCAGCTTGAGGAATGTTAAATTCAGAAAAAAAATACAGTAGGTTATTCTTTTGTAATGAAATAAAATATATTTTTGTTTATATAGAGAAGAGATTATAGGTAACTTTATCTCAATCTTGCTCCAGTTGTAGCTCCTATGTTTTTAAGTAGAGCAAAATAATGACAAAAGACTGACCAACCATATAGAGATCTTTAAAGTTTAGTCCAGTGTGTTAATTCTTATACGGAAAAATCTTGTATATTAATGACTAAATTGCTATATGCATAATATCAATGGGTATGATGTAAGTTTTGTCACTGGTGCTGTGTGGTACAAAGCCTGACTCTGTGCGACCTGTCTCTTTAGCACCAGATTTCACTAGATGATTTCACTCTGGTAACACTTGATTGTTTAGTTGATGTTTAGCTCTTTGCTACACCTGAGCAGTGCACTGTAAACAGCTGAAAGTGCTGAACACTGCTAAAGAATATCAATAAGCTCAATTGCACTTCAAGCTGTATATGATTTTCACTGAGTCTCCATATGTGCTGGATTTCCAGACAAACCCACTTCATTAAAATCTTCTGTACACTGATGTCACCTCCTACAGGCAAATTATTATACTTGCAGTTTTCAGTGTTGTTACATGCATAAGTCACATGCAAAGAGGGTATCCAATGATTACATGGATAAAAATTCTCCTGCATTTTGAGCAGCCTCTTTAGAAGAAGCTAGAATAATATAACTGAGTAAGAAGTCCTACTTTTAATTTTTTTTCTACAGTGTAGCTTCTTTCCACCATTATAATTATGGACCTACTTTTTCACCCTACTGCATTTATCCTATGGAAATTCCAGTAATTTGAATTCCAATAATTTCTCCCACCAGAAGAAAATGTGTCAGAATATGTTTTTCTACAGAATGAGTATTCCTCCTAGAGCTATTCCTGCTTGTGTCTGCTAGAATTGTATACAGCCTAGAAATTATGCTGATTATGAAAATCAGCAATAAAACTTCATCATGTATCATACCTAACACTGAGGAGTACATGGAAGTAGCAGCAAGAGTTTGTGGGAGAAACCAGAAGAGTCAAGTGGTAATTTTGCATGCAAAATCTATTATCATGATAATTGAATTTGACAAAGAAATAAATAATGTAGAGGAAAACTACTGTGCTTGGGCATGGGTAATACTTCCTAATCTGCACTTGAGTTTTCTACAATCTAATGTTTATTCTGAAGATATGTTATCATTGCAGCAGGAGGCAGAGGCATTGCTTAGTTCAGTGTATTGAACACTCTTCAAAGCTGACTTGAAAAACAAATACCAGATAATAAGCTTAACATTTTTTATTGAGGATGATATGGAGCCTGACTACACTGACAGTGATTAAAAATCCTTAGAGATTGATCTGAGACATGCTGAGAAAACCTAGATTTTGAGAAAGTACACCTGTCTGCCAGATGTGTGTTATGGCAACAATGGTGAGGAAGGAGGACTACTGTGATAACTAAGCTTAGATTTTGTTTTCAGACTTGAAAATGTAAATTACAGTGAGTGCATGATTTTGATTCTTCATAAATCAAACTTCTTTTCAGCAAACTTTTGTTACTTTTGCTTCTTGATTATTGCACTTATAAAAACATACATGTGAAAACAAGCATATTTTAATCTGTTATGTACAGCATCCCTAACAAATTAGACACATACATTTGTACATTAAAAGATCTGCAATCAGTTTGAACATGTGTTGTGCAGAAACTTTTATTATTGAAGCTCCTGTGAAGTAAAAGCTAGAACAGAGATTCCATAAATTCCTTCATGAAGTGAGAACTCAGGACCAGGAATGGCCGCAAAATAAAATTCACCCACAGTACAGTACAAGATGACGATGTTAAAAAATGTCCTACAAACACCTAATGAGCTCCTGCTGGCTGGGGCACCTCAGAGCTGTTGCATTAGAAGGTGATTCTCTAAATAGAAACTTCAAAATTATTTTTGCTGCAGATTTTGAAGCTCTATGTGTATCACACATTTTATGTGGGGATTCATCCACTTATAGCTGAGAGAGAGTATAGGATTGCCTATGAGTCACAAATGTGGTTTCTCACAAAGATCTGGTGCAGTTTGCTAATATCTGAGCTCCTCCTCACAGGTAGATCTAGTGGTCCCCCTGAAGAACATCAAGTCATCAAGGGCTACAAAAAACATATTTGCTCACTGTCCAGGAGGACAAAAATATTATAGCAACAACTCCAACCAGGTGGTGTTTTTTATTTTTCCTTTGACGCTGCTCGAAGACTTGCATACGGCCAGACCATACAAGTACTCTCCTGGGTTCAACCCAGTAACTGGAGGAAGATGCTCTAGCTCAGTATTTCTTCCATGACAGTGTATGGAAGTGAAGTTCTAGAGAGGAGTGTAAAATCAGCATGACCATGTAAAACATTTCACTTTTTACTAAAACAGAGCAAGGTAAGGGTTGCCCAAAAGCTTTGACTGAGTAGAGCAAGGGCTAATAATATCTTCTGACAAAAACAAAGCAATGACAACAAAAACAACAACAACGAAACACCCACAAAAAGGCACTAACATATTTCATTCCCTGACAGGATTTAGGGCCTCTGCTGCCTGGAAACTGGGACAAGATGCTGCTGCCTCTCATATGGAGTGAGACACTAAATATGAAATGAAGCTTAAGTTACCTAATTAGCTTAAAGATATGGCTAGCAAATGAACACAAATCTACTTATTTGTAATACTTAGTAAATGGTTCTTGACTACTTTGACAATTTTGTCTGTTTTGTCGAAGGAAATTATCCAGCAAGGGTGAGACAAAACTGGGAAAGCAAGATGTGTTCTAAACTGTATTAGCAGAGGTGTTTTAGCTGTGTGAACAGCCCATGATCATGTCTAGAATATTCATTTTAACATGAGAAAGGACAATGAAGTGTGCCTAAAGCTGAGTCAAAAAACCCAGTCTTCACTGGAGGAGGAATTCCAGAAACTATTTGAAGCCTCTGGGATACTTCATGTCATTATAAAGAGCCCAACCTCAGAAATTTTTCAAAAACCTCAGAGATTTTATTTTTTTAACCGTTGACACTGCAGGGGTAGTAGGATCACCTAAAAGTCTGTTCAAATGCAGTTGGGAGGCCTGCAGAGCCTCCCAACTGAGCTCTGGGACATGGGGAAAGGAGAGAGAAATAAGGAATATGTGGGGGGTTGGGAGCAATTGCTCTAAAGCAAGAGGGATCAAGGACAATGTTTAGGAAGGCTAATAGTGCCAGATAGGGACAGAAGCTCAGGAAGTAGAAAAGAAATCAGAAGAAGGAACAAATTGAGGACTTCTGAAGAACAGAAGTAATTAAAGGGAGGAACAGTGAATCAGAAGATAATTTATGGTGCTTTCAGGTTTTTCTGGGGCGTAATAAACCTTGCCTTGCATTTGGATTACTAATTTCCTCCTAAAACATGCAGCTACAATAGGCAAGCTGAATGACACTTGAATTGGCTATATTGTCCTCACTGATTCCACAAAGATCTGATGGTGACTACCTGGATATAGTAGGTGACTGCAGAGGTAACTACACTGGAGACACTTAATTTTCAGAAGAGATAGCACCCCATATTTTGTGCAGTAAGCTCTGTCTGAATGTGATTTAAGCTAGAAAGATCTGCCAGACAAAGGATCACCCTTCCTTTCAATAGGAGGGTAGTCATTTCAGAAATAGACTGACCAGCTCTGACAAGAGGGAAATAACAAGACAGGGAAGCCAACTCAGGCAGTCTCCTGAGCCACTTACGATCTCCTAAAGGATGAAAATGAGGGAGGAAGGAGGGAGGGAGATATTCTGTAGCCACCCCTCACAGCTTTCCAGGGGAATGCTGGCAATTCAACTTCTGAGTCATAGTCATGCACTACTGTCCTGCAGAAGGGGCGGTGTTTGGAGCAGAAAGGCTTGAATCACTCCTTGAAACTGTCCCAAGTGCCAACTCCCCAGGTTTGATGGAAGCAAATGCATTCAGCCTGGGGCACTGGGTGTAATTCTACATTTCTTTATCTGTGACAAGTTGTTATGCACTAGAAGCTTTAATATTCTGTCCAGCCCTGATACAGACTGAATCCTTTTAACCTCCCTCTGGAAAAAAACAGAAAAAGAGTTTAAATTTATTCTAGCAACATGCGCGAATTATCCTGTTGTGCAGTCTCAGAGCTGAGGCTACAGAACTATGCTAAAGGCTTGGTGTGTTCTACCTCCCCAAGCCTTCCTTAGGCCCAGGGATGATAATCACTTCTCTCTTTGCACTCTAGATCCAGCACAGAGGTTGTAAATTCAATGATGTGGTTTGGAAATTCAAGTTTTGCCTCATTTGGGACAATAGAACCATCATAAAGGGCAGCAATTTTAAATTTCTGTGGAGCAGAAATATATTTGCACCAGCCTAGAAAATTGGAGAATCCATCCTGAAACAGAGTCTATATTCCCAAAATAAAATCAAATAATAAAAAAGAAGCCATTAAGATGATTCTGCAGTCATTATTGTGACAAAGCAAAAGAAAGGACATCATGTTAGACTGTACAATATATTTGGATATAATTGTACCATTTCACCCCTGCTGATAATGTAATTAAGGTATTAAAATATTGCACCTTTCTCCATTTCCTCTGACATAAGTGAAGGACTATGACTGGGTACATAAAATAAATATATTTACTCAAAAACTCTATAAAAATTCCAGTCAGTTTGGTTCTCATGCGGTGCTTATACAGCCACTGGCATATATAAAAGTTGTGCTGGGTTCATAAGGAAACTAGTCATATTGAAGTGATTAAAGCTGGCCAAAAGGAGAATTATCTAAGAAATCCATAGTATTTTACGGATGAGCTGGCATATGTAGTATTTACCATACCATAACTCATACAAGTCTTACTTACTATCTTAATGAGTGACAATAGCATATCTGGAAAACATCTGCCCTGGAAAAGGACACATCAACTACTCTGTCTGCCTGAAAAATGTAGCTATAGTATTACTCTGTGTCAGCCATGCATATCATATGTGGTATGAAATGTCTTCTGTGGTAATAACGAGTGCATGCTTCATCTCTCATTGCCCCAGAAGAGACTCTGGTGTCCTTTCTCAGGATGAGCACTCCTTACTCCCTGAGTAGTCTAATGGAAAAAGGGGTACACATTTTCTGCTCTGCAGGAGTTCAGGCTACTTTATGAATTAAATCCCAGCAGGGCTAAAATAATTTTCCAGCAAGTTACTGAAAAAAACATTTGCAATTTGCTATAATTATTCTTCATGTTCTTGTGAAGATATTGGCAGTAGGAAAAAAGAGACAAAATCTTGAAGAAGGTATTTCTTTTATAAATTTAAAAGAAAGCACTTAGGTTACCACAGTCATTTATATAGCTGCTCTCTTCTCCTTTTCAACTGTCATGCATGTTTTGGCTGGCATGATTACAGATATTCCTAATCCCCAGAAGAGGATTTTTCCCATCAGAACCAGCAGCAGCTGCAGCTTGAACATGTTTATCAACACACCCACCTGTGTTTTTGTCATGGACCGCCAATGATGCCATAACTCCTCCTGTGCTTTCCACTATGTAGGTGTTTGTAGTGTCTTTCCAAAGAAGTGAATTTTGAGAGCTGGAATGTTTCTCATCTGATAGAGTATTTTAGTAAAGTGAACTTTCTTTAGTGAAAAAAACTCCAGAAGGGTCAGACCTATGGCAATTACAAGAGGCAGTAAATACATCCTGCAAGTTTTAGAGGAATGTAGTGTCCAGCCCTCCACTCTTTAGAGAGCATCTATTTTCTGGAATCAGCAGAAGGTTTTTTTGCTGTTACTTTGGACACTGCCCTCTTTTTTTTATATAAACTGCTAAAATACTGAACCAAACAACATGTTATGGTTTATTTTCTGGCTCAGAATACGGATAGAGTAATGGGAAAAAAATTAGCATCGTGGGCATCTTGAATGCTTGCAATAATTCACTTTCTTCAGTAGTTATGCTTTGTCATTAGAGAGTGTGAACATTTTCATTCTTATTAACAGAGTGATCTTTAGCCAAGGAATTATCTAATAGAACAGCTGGGACACTTTGAAGCAAACTGTGAACTTAAAATAAGTTCATAATTCAGAAAATTTTGCTTTGGCTTAGATTTTTGTTTGTTTGGTTGGTTGTTTTTGTTTTGCTTTGTTTGTTTTGTTTTTAATAAATGTAGCAGTGATCTAAAATATTTTTCACCAACCCCTGCGCTTATCAGGTATTCTTACATTAGCTAAACTAAGAAATGTAAGGTAGAGATAAAGATCTGTGCGACACATGTGGTGCTAGTGTTCATTTAACCCAAAGTCCCAATTTGTTCCCTAAATAAAAGGTTTCATGACTATTCCACATGCCTTTAAATGATATTTTTCATCTCCTTACAAAGGTCTGCTCTTAGAAAATGCTGTGGTCTAAACTAGAAATGTGAGAAGACTTATATTTATTATCTTGTTAGTTCCAGAAGAGGAATCTACCAGCACTTACAGAAGACTAAGCAGAGTTTAATGGCAGTTTATGGGCTCTGTCTCTTAGCAGAATCATGTACTGTTTACAAATGTTTCCAAGACATGCAGGTGCATTGTGAGAAAATGAGCCACTACTGAAGTCATATTATAGACACTTAGTTACAAGTGTTTCAGTCACATAGCAAGAAATTAACAATGCTGCATTTGTTTTCTTTTTAATATTTCTCATATTTCTTATTCTCATTCTAAAGGAATGCATTCTAATCCAAGGACACATTCTCATACATTCATTAATCCTGCTGCTCTAAAATGTTTCACATGAAAACTCAAAATCAGATGGCTTTATGTGTTCCAACTGGGCTTTTGTAAAACAGGGTCATCCTTGAACTTGTCATCTGCTGAGGTATTAAATTCCAGATTTCACTCAATTACATGATCTTAAGAATGTGGCAAATTGCCATTTCTTTCTCAACTTTGAACAAATGTTATTGCATCTAACTGTTTAATTTCAGGAATCCCTCAATTATAAATGGCCGTTAGCAGGAAGTTGTACCTTTTCTAAAAATTTACCTATGAAGGGAATGCAAATGTTTTTTATTGCCTATATTCTTTGAAGACTTAAAATACCCTTTTTTAAAAAATCCAGAGTTCAGCAAACATGATTTAACAAGTTAATAATTATTTCAGATCTGTATGCAGTTTGCTTTTTCTCACGCTGGAAGAAAGTATTATGAAACCTGGTACAGTGCCTTTGCAGAAGGGTTAATTGGCCATTAATATGATCCATTAAGTGAAATTAAAAATCACTACGGCAAAAATATTCTGATATGGGGCAAAATTTGAAATAAACAAACACTAAAAATGAAAAATAAAAGTTCATAAAATAGAATTAAGAATGTTATATTAAAAAGTTGTTTCAGATAAAACCATAACTCTGTCCTGAAACAGCTGTATGCAATAAATTCCTTCTTGGCTAACATATTTTTGTTTTTCTAAAAACAACTTTATGAGATATTCCCCATGTCTTTGCTTCTGTAGCTGTTATCAAAAATTAAGTTCTCTAGATTTTTTTGACTGGGTTTGCAGGAGTTATCTTATTGCAACATAACAGTTCCACAGAATCTGTGTTAATTATTTTATAATTACTAAAAATTAACACAATTGCACACTTCTGCTCTCTGTATGCAGAATACTGCTAGCCAAAAGAGGTGTATTGCTTATTAGAGCAGTTTCTATTTCACCTGAGAGGGTTTAGACAAGCAAATCTGCATTTTAAATTTATATTTTTATGCAAAAGAGACAAATTATTTTTCAACATTTCTCGCATAGCTGTCCTTTTTCTCAGTTGTACTTTCTGCTGATATTAAATGCTCTGGACAAGGGTGTAATGTTGGACAAGACCCTGCAGGATTGTGAGTGGGATCCTTCTCTGCACAGGCAGGGAGATGGTGGTGTTCCAAAGGTGGTGAGTGAGCTGCAAAGGCAGAGCCAGCTCCCTCCTGACTGGCTGTGGAGGGAAAGTGGCTGGGCTTGGGAAGCAGTTGTGGGAGCAATTGGGAAGAGATAAGGGTGCAGGGCTGGGACTTGAATAGCTCAGGGAACGGGAGAGGGCAGCTGGTGAGAAGGACAAACCTCTCTCAGAAAAGGGAGACCAAGAGAAGTGAACAGCTGCTGCAGCCGCGGGGATTCCAGGAAACAGTAGCTGGGAAAAGACTGACTTGAAACGGGACCTACAGGAGCTAAGCCAGGAACAGCTGAGCAACTGCAGGAAGGACTCCTGGGGATCTTCCCACTGCAGGTAGAGGGCAGCTCAGGCACTCAGACACCTTGAAACCTTCGCCAAGCACTAGCAGAAAACACCTTTTGACTAAAGAAGATATGAAATTAACACTGATAATAATTTCAGTTATGGACTTGTGAGGGGGAACATGGGCTTCTGAACTGTCACAAGTTGGAATCTACTGAGCATAAAATGAGGAAGCCAGGAACTGGATATTCTGTAGAGAAATGCACAGGTCTCCACTTGGCAGTCCTGCTGTGACAGGTGGAGAGAGATAAGAGGAGAGATCTGAGCTGTCACTGGGCATGTTGGAGACATCAAAACCCTGTCAGATCATCTGCATTTCAATAACTTAGATGTTTCCAAGACCAAGAAATTCTAAGACATTACTTACCATAGAGAATTACACAAAAATGTTCTTTCTGTGAAGCCAACTAGCACAGAGCAACCTGTGTCCATGCTATTAAACTCTCTTATCCTTCAAAATAGACCAGTCTTGTGCAGCTACTTACCAGGAAGTGCCCATGACCTGCAATTTTTCCCAAGTGATGACAGGGAGTTATCTGAGGGAATGATCTTTGGTCCAGACTAGAACAATTCCTGTAACCCTTTAACCACATCATCTGGTGAGTTTGACTTCTTGGGAAGATTTTCTAAAGCTACTAATTCACTAGAATGTTTAATTTACTAAAATAGACATAGCCTAAGGGCTCTTTCCAACCATGCTGAACAAAACTGCATGGTTCAGCCACATTATGCTCTAAGAAATAGTTTGGGATTGGGGACACTTGTTTAATAGCTGACTTTACACTCATTTCAGTCATAAGAGATCTGTATCAGTGAGCATATTTCCAGAAGCATGTGCAGGTTATTTTCTTCTTTTCCTATGTCAGTAATGACAAAAGGAAATGTTGAGTTTTTGTCTTGATAAGATGAACCGAATAAAAATAATTTCAGATATTTCAGACTATAAAGACCCATAGGTGTCTTTTATGTAATGACCTGTTTTGTCCATTGTTTTGTTTGGTTTTGTCATGGTCCTGCCAGAGGGTTAGAGAAGAGTAATTTTGCAGTAGATTAGTTTTGCTGGTTTCATCTGCCTCTCTATGTCCATCACCATAGAATCACAGAATAATTTGGGTTGGAAGGGACCCTAAAGATCATGTAGTTCCAAACCCCTTGTCATCGGCATGGACACTTGCTAGACCAGGCTGCTCAAAGTCCCATCCAAGCTGGCCTTGAACTCTTCCAGGGATGGGGCATTCAAAACTTCTCTGGGCAACCTGTTCCAGTGCCTCATCATCCCCACAGTAAATTCACTTACTTGACTGATTGGACTTACAGTAGTAGAGCAAACTACTCCTTCCTGAATGAACTAAGTACAAGTCAGCTAAATTGAATCGAAATAAAATCTAAACAATGCACAGGTAGCATTACCAGGAGAGGAAGGTGACTGCAGTCACCACGGGCACACAGTCTGGGGCAGGGTACTGCAGAAAGCCCAGGTATGAGCTGCAACCACGGCACACCTCCACCCAGGGTTGCCAAGCTCCTGCTCCAAAGTGACTGCTGCTCTCCCTAACATGATTCTCCACACAGTTTTCACTGCAGGCTTGGGTTGGTGCCAAGCACTTGAAATTCATCATTGTTCTCTGAGTAGTTTGGAATATTGCAGCCTGTTTGGTAAATAGGGATGCTGTGACTGTTAGACTCTGCCTGCTACTGAGAGCTTTGGCTTCTCTCTAGTATCCAGGTGGAACTTGGATTTTAATTTACAAATCTTGAAGTCTCCTCCCTTGAGAGTGAAACACCTCTCTCCTGATGATGCAGGCTCATGAAGCTGGAGGTCTTTAAGAGGGAACTGCTGGTGGAGAGTTTGCTGTGAAACATCTTCCATTTTAGTAATTCTTCTCTTCTAGCCTTTGGGTGCATTGTAAATCCCTTTGTCTCCATCACTGATGAAAGATGATGAGGTAACTGCAGACTAAGGCAATTAAAAAAAAAAAAACACAAAAAAAGGCAACTTAATGCTGAGCTACTATCAAATTTCAGAATTAGAGTTTTGAGCTGGCATCGAATATGAAAGACTAAATTCAAATGGTTCTTCTAATAAATAAATAAATAAAAGAAAAATAATAGCCCTCAAATTTGTAGGAATCATTAAGTTTGTCTAGAAGAAGCAAAATTTAGGGGAGTAAACATGAGTAATAGCTTGACTGAAGATTTTATGATAGATAGTACATATATATTTTACCAACAATATTTTACCTGGGTGTATCCAGGATTACCCAAACTGGCAGTGCACAGGGAAAGTTCTGGGTTGTGGGGGTGAATGCTTTGAATGGAAATGAGAGCAGCAAAGAAAACAGGAAATTTCATGCATCTAGGATTCACATGAAAACAGCACCATGGTACTAAGCAAGAAGATAAGCAGAACTCTCTAATGCGGTGCTCTGTGTCTGTATTAATGTCTGAATTTCTGCAGAGTTCTTTAGGAATTTCTTGATGAAACAGATACATGACAGAATTCAGGTATAAGCATAAATCTTTGTAAATAAGCCTTTTAGAATAAACCATGAATCCAGGAACAAAGATTATGTAAGTGAACATTTTTGAAAGTACCCCACCTTCAGGATCAGCCATGTATTTTCTTTAGGCTGAAAGTTCATGAAGTTGCAGAACCTGGTTAAAGGAAAGGTTTTAAATCCTTGCTTCAAACACTGGAATAGGTATAAACCACTTTCCTTTAAGAAATCCATAATTTGTAGTAAACTATTCCCTAATCACTCACATATTCAGCACAGCTGGTTTACTTAGTCTCTCATCTATAAGAAAGCAGTATCACAGCATGGTAGCAGGAAATAAAAGAGATTTACAAAGAACTGGTCACAGAAGAGGTTAAGTACAAAATCTAATTAAAACCACTTTGAAATGGTATTTAGTCTCTATAACAGTGTAGTGGGTTTCTTTTGGGGAATACTGAATGCTTCAATGATTGCTGACAGAATTGTATATTCCCAGTTTGTCTTTGCTATGACATAAAAGCTTAATGCTTTCATTTTTATGAAGATTTTATTTCATTAATAGTTTTCTAAATTCTACAAGAATTTTCATAGCCAGATTTTTCCCCCTAGGTTGACTGTTTATAAAATATTAGGAAGATCACAGTTTTAAACTAAAAAGGCTACTGACATCCTAAGTGAAATCGTGCAAACTTCCTGAAAAGGATTGTTTTGATAACCTTGGTGTAGGGTTTTCTTTTTTCCTTTTTTTTTTTTTTCTATTTAAAGACACAGCTTATGTGTTCATGTTATAATGAGAAATAATTCTGCATCAAAGTTGATAAATATAGGAATTGTAAAAAACTATTTGGTAGATATTTTCGTCTCAGATTTTTAAGCTTCAGTTAAAAAAAACCAAAACCCTAGATCACATTCAAAGCAGTCATCTAGTACATTGCAATGAGACAAGCTCATGGAGATTAGATGTGTGATTATGTGTATGATCCTGGTTCATTTTGTATACAAGTCACTTTTGAAAAGGCACAACTCTGTGACATGCCTTTGTCACTTGAAAAAGATACTCCCAAGGACACCAAGTTCTTAAATACTCCACAGCAAACCCAAAATTTTCCAAAACAACAGTGGGATGGGAAGTTTCCAGAGCTAACTTGTAAACCAATGGGAGGCTATGCCTGAGCATGAGAAATGAACCAAGAAAAACACAGAACAATTAATTTCCACTCTGATCCAAACTGTTTTTTTTTTTTTTTTCTTTTTTGATCTGTAGTCAGTAGCAATCTCTCAGTAGGCTTCTGTGGGCCCATACTAATTATCCAACATGGGTTAGTTTCTCTAGTAAGCTTACCTGTGGTTTTTGGCTGTTTTCTGCAAGCCATGCAGCCTAACAAAATTCTTCCCAGTGATGCCAAAACTAATGATATACTCATTTTCTATTTTTTTGTGATGTGAAATAAGAACGAAGAAGAAATCCCAGCAGGGAATGTTCAAACAGCACACAGAGCCATATAAGGCTGGGGTTTGCAGCCTTTTATCAACCAGAATGAGTCTGGGTTTTCAGCCCCCCAAGAACCTGAGCATTGAGCCCAAGAACTTCTTGCAGAGCTTGCAGAGAAGTGTAGTAAATGAAGAAATTTTAATGCTTATGTTAGATACACAAAATTATGCTGTTGCTTTCTTCTGTTCTTGTGACAAAAGATGTAAATGTTTTGATTCATGAAGCTTTCCTTTATCTCTCTTCTTAGTTCTTCAATGTTTTTCACAAGGAAAAAGAAGAAAGAGAAATGACTGTCTATCAGGTAGGAGGAAAGACATGAATTATTTTGTTCCTGGTTTTTAAAAGGAGATGAAGGAATGGGAAGAGAGAGTAAGAAATTGGGGGCTATTTAATTTTCCTTAGTTCTGCTTTTGCATAATCCTTGTGTGTTGCATTCTTGTCTTCTATTTCCTTTGTCTTGTTGCACCATTTTATTTTCCTCTGTGTTTTTTATTTACTTTAATGATGTAAGCATCAAATCTTAAGAATAGTTTTATTGTGTTTTACTGATTAAGATTGGTGTAACTAAGCTCATTGTGTAACCTGGCCTCATACAATGCAGAGGTAGAATTTGGTAACTGGGAAATAAGAACTTTTTTATCCCAGGAAGTGCACTTACTAAGAAAATACAGGCACTTATTAAGAAAATACACGTTTCATACACTGTGCTAAAACTAGCTGTCAAGGTTTTTTCAACATTGGATGGTTCTTATTTCCATCCTAATGCAGAAAATAAGAAAAAAGTGGTATTGAAATAAAGGCAAGGCATTTTAACAAATACAGTTTTAGTGGTTCTTGTATCCTGTTCTGGATTTTATATACTTATTCTATTCTTTGAATATGTCCTGCTAATACACTGCTATCCAACTTTGGCAGGTGCAGACACATTCAGTTTATACAGATTTAAGCAAAAATAATAGATTCTGAACCTAATTTTCCTGTCTCGAGCGCCTCATTTTTACAAACATTAAATAAATGAATGAGAAGCCTTTTGTATTGTCCAGGATCAGCACACACAGGGATAAATAGTACAACCTATAGTTCATTTTCTTGACAGTCTGCTACACTTGAGTGCAACTAAACTGAAGTCCCTGCCACAGAAGTGCTCACCCATTGCTGTGTGAAATACCCTCAGACTGTTCCCCACCCGGATCTCATCTTCTTTGAGGTTGTCTTTGATGATAGTGAACTTAAAGGTAGCAACTGCCATATCTAATGACTAAAGAGAGAAAATTCAGCTGGAGGGTTATTTTCTTCCATTTTTCTATTGTTACCTTTCAAGAATTAATGGCCTAATTCTTATCCCTTGGTCTGACAAAGAATTTGTCAAAAGCTGTACACTGTTACCAACAATAACAAAATTTGAATATTAACAACTGTTCAATAATATCAAGCAGAATTCATCAGCCAGCAATAAATGTCCATCAATATCACAATATCTGCTTCTTGCACTAAACAAAGATAAAAAAAAAGAAGATTATGGAGAAGATAGAAACCCAAATGTTCTTCAGTAACTCTTGGAATGAAAGTGTGATAACTCTACAACACTAATACACACAATAATAGAAATGAAGTGACGGACACTTGGAGTGACAATCAAAGTCACGCAAAAAGTGATTTATCTGTTGCATACAAGTTTTGCATAATAGTATTTTGCCTATGATGAAAAAAATATCCAACTTCTCAGTATCCCAGGGAGTTAAAACTTAGACTGTGCCGTTCCTAAATAAATGAATGTGGTGCTTCATTGCCTGGTAGTTCATTCCAGGCCATGGCATTACTGAAACTGTCCATTTTATTTTTACTGCTGAACAGGCAAAACTTGGGTCTGAGGGAAACTGTTCACGGGGCTGTAGGATTCTCCAGTGTTCCTGCAGCAGGTCTGCAGTGGAGCACCTGCACATATTTCAGTGTGCCCACCCTGGATCTGCAGGGACTGAAACCCTGGTGTCACTAGCCCTGGGACAGCCTTCATGGATCACCCAGGGCTGCACATCTGCCCGAGGTGAGAACTGACAGGCTCCTCGCAGACACAGAGCTGCAGATCCCTCCTTTAGGATATTAGGATATGTAGGATATTTCTGTGTTTGGGGAAAATTGCCAAGAACTTCCATGAAGAGCTGCCTTTGACTCAGCCTAATACAAACGGAGCCCTTTTGGTTCACATCTGTGCTCTAGGTGAGTCTGACCCCTTCTTAAACAGGAGAAACAAACTTCTGTCCTGGGGAGCCTGGACTGATGGAAATAAATAGACAAAGCAACAGAATGAAACTGCATTTTAGCCAAAACCAGAAGAAACGTGGCAAAGAAGAAACAAGCTTACCAAATGCCTTGAAATGTAGAAAAAAGTTCATAACTCTGGAATACAAGGCAAAAATCTCCAAATGACTGGAAGATTTAACAGCAAAGTGAGAAACTGCAGGGAATGCAGAGTGCAGCAGTCGATTTAAAACAGGCCAAAGAAGGTTGAAGGTAAATCAAGCTGAACTTCTGCATCTTGGCTCAAAATAACAGTGGATCCATGAATCTGCCAATGTTCAAAAGGAAGATTTCAGCAAATTAATAAGAGGTTAAAGGAAGATTGTGCGAAGAGGGCATGGAGGAGAGCCACTACACACAACAGGAATTAATAATCAGGAGAGTCCTGGGGATGATTGATGAGAGAAACTGAGTCTTGGTACCAGCAAGGGAGTCAGTACATAATTAGCTGGCTTTCCTCATGGGGGTTTGATTTGCATTGCTGTATATTTAATACCTGTCAGTGGATCTACAGTCACAGAGTCAGAGTCAGTCTGGGATGAGGATGAAAGAGAAAGCAGAAGATCATAGGGGAGCAAGCTGGCCAAGACCCAAGAAAGAAGTTGTTGCAGAACAGGGAATGACAAGAGGAGAAGAATCAATGAGAGAGGAACTCAGAAAAAGATTCCTACAGCAGAAGCTAGGGGTATCAAGTAACAGAAAGAAATTTTAAGGGAACAGGGTGGATGATGTTGATGACTTATGTATTCTTCAGGCCACTAGCTATTAGAAATAATTATCTCAAAGAAAAACATCTCCTGGAAATAATTTTCCTGTTTCAAAGAGAATTCAGAGAGGTATAAAAGTACCTACAAAGATCTGGTTTTGCAAGCAAAAATATTATATTTGATATACGAATTACATGCTTCCAAGTCTGGGAATATGATGGGATAAGGACAGACTAGGGGCCTGGTTCAGCAAAGGAATAGGCAAATTCTTGAGGGCTTCATAGGAAAAGTAACTGAAATATGGAAGAGGAGCTTTGTCCCAAAGAGGTGAACATAATCAATCACCTCTGAAATAAGGAGGAGCTGATATGTGAGTATCTTGTTTGATTGGCTTCCTCTTAAATTTTTCTTTATCATGCAACAGCCTTAAAAATAATAGTATTTTCTTGAATAAATACTGAACTGGTCATTAAAGTGTAATAGGGAAAATATCCAATGGTGCATAAATTCTTCTTATGTTGTGTCCATTTCAAACCTCCATAATCAGCAAAAGAGATTTTGCACAGTTACTGCATCAGTCAGTTGCTAAAGGATCATAATTAAGATTATATATGCACACTAAAATGCTGTTCTTTATACCTGTTCTAATGGTATCAAGTTTGCATGTAACTTACTGATTTTTTAAAAAAAATTCTGTCCCTCAGCATTTAAACAAGGATTTCCCTTTCATTCATGTACTCTGCTGCTGAAAAAAGTTGGGGTTTTTTAGTAGAGAAAAATAGAAAGTATAAACACAAAACCCCCCTAGTTTGCTTTTGCAGACCTGCATCTCATAGAGAGTAAATCTGGTCTCTTTCCTGGACAGCATGTTGCTTATCAAATTTTGGGCTAAATAGTCTTAAGGGTTAATTATACACTTCAAAAGTGGGAACTTTCATTTCTTTACAATCAAACAATGAAAGAGGCAAATGGTGTAAGAAGGAAATTGTATCTCCCTGTTCAGAGCACGGTGCTATACAGTCTGTGCTGTGACTGCAAAATACAGGAGTGATGCAGAGTCATAACCATAACTTCTGACAGAAGTACACTGCACTTGAAAGATTGCAAGAGCAGAAACATTTCCCACAAGCTTTCATATTTACCCTTTAACAATCTATTTCCAAAATGGTCTTTAGAGTAATTAAGTCTAATACTCTCTCAAGGAAATCAAAAAGATGCAAACCAGGAAGAGATTATCCTCTTAAGTCACTACAAGTGATGAAAGACCTTCTGTCAAATATTTACAATTAAAAAGATTGAATAAAAATTTGATATAGTGCACAAAAAGATGCCTTTAATAAACATAATCTGTCAGATAGGTGTTAAGCTGTGACTTAAAATGTGAACTACAAAAACTATGTTTGGAATTGTATTCCATCACAGAATCACAAAATCAGAAGGGTTGAAAGGGACCACTGAAGGTCATCAAGCAGGATAGCCTAGAGCACGTCACTCAGGATTGTGTCCAGGGGGTTTTGAATATCTCCAGAGAAAAAGACTGCACAGCCTGTCTGGGAGACCTGTTCAAGTGCTCTGTCATCCTCGTAGATATTTGCCATAAAATAAAAAGTATTTTCTGAAAGAGGCTGAGGATGTTTCAAAGTATAAGGGAGGCATTTCTTTTTCTAAAATGTAAGTGAGTTCACACAACAATCAATGCTACAGCCTATGAATTTAAAGAAGAAACAAACAAGAAATCAAACTGAACTTACATCTTTTAATCTAAGAATATCTGAAAACCAGTCTTTCAGATAACAGTCATGAACAGACATGAACAGGAAGGGAGGTGAACAAGAAGTAAGAATTTAATTTTAGATGGAATTTTACATATATTTTAGATAATACAGGTTATATTCTCCTGTCCAAATATACTTCTCTAAGTTCTTGAGTCTTGATTTCCCTCCTTTCAACTGGATATTCTTTATTCTTGATAACTCAGACACAAGAACGTAAATACATATCTCATCATCCAGACCAACCTGTGACTCCCTAATTTGAACCAAGTTTGAGCTGATCACAAACCCTCTCCTTGGAATTCTGCTGAAGTGTGTTTTGCAAAAAATGGAAAATCCTGTCAAGCAGCAGTATACTATATTGCCTAACCATTGCCAAGATGAAGAGTAGACAAAAGAGGTCTTCCAGAGAAAAAAAGATAAAAGTCTGAGAACTGAAGGAAGGAGTCAAATCTCTTGCACTAGCTGTAACTCTTTATGAATGTATTTCTAATTGGACTTGAAGACCCTGCAATGCAGACATGTAGGGTACTTTTGCTCTATATTTCAGAGAAACAGGCAGTTCTTGGGAAAAAAATACAACCTGTTTTAACTATTTACTTTAGGCTGAAATCCACCATACATTAAAAGTACCAGCCATAGAGTTACAAAATCATGGAATATCCCAAGTTGGAAGGGAACCAAAGGATGATCTCATCCAAGTCCTGACTCCACAGAGGGCAACCTAAAAGATAAATCTTAGATAAAATAATGCTGTTCAAACTCTAACAAGCCCAGGGCCATGACCACTTTCCTGGTGAGCCCCTTTAAGTGAGCAGTCTCTCAGTGAAAAACATCCAGTTCCCCTGGAGTAGCTTTAAGACATTGCCTTGAGTCCCATCACCAGACACCAGACATGTCTCTGCTCCCCATCATGAGGAAGTTGTAGACAAAAATGAGGTCACCCCTAAGTCTCCTCTAAGATGAACAAACCCAATACCCTCAGACTCTCCTCATAAGTCAAGCCCTCTAGTTCTTTCATTCTTTTGCTCTCCTTTGGAAACATTAAAATATTTTTTTATCCTTCTTATGTTGTCAAGTCCAAAGCTGCAGGCAGTACTCACACTGAGGCTGCACCAATGCTGACTTTAAGTCACTTCTTCTAACTGGACTCTCAATGTTGAATACCATAAGAGTCTAGAACACTTGCTTAGATAAAGATATCTAATCTGTAGACGCCTCTGTTCGGAAAGAATAATCTGCCCTTACAGTCCATCTCAACAAGCAACTGTAGTAAGGTTGCACTCCTAAAGAGGGCATCCACAGCCCAGCATTCAAAGTGAAACCCTTTGGGCTGGACCACATATCCTTCTGAAAGTGAAAATGGTGGCTCATACCTCTTACCTGATGGCTGCTTTGAAAAGTTCATTCCAGCTAATCTGTGGGACACCCTTGCATGCAGACAGCGTTACTCAGATGAGCAAAATAAAATCACTTGCAGAGGATAAGATTGCAAAACATTAGTCCTGAAGTAGCTGAATCATTAGGGATCAGAATAATTTTCTGCTTTTACCTACTGGCCACAGAGGAAGGCAGATAAACCATGAAAACCTGAACTGGCTCATTGGTGACACCCATAACCCCCACCTCACCACAGCTGAGAGAATCAAACTCCTGGTACTGATAATTAAGAGTAATGGATATGCATCTGTACAAGAAACTTCCCAGTCTCCACAATTATTTTAAAGTCTTAAATGGCACTTAAGTGACAGATTAATAAAATGATGAATTAAGCTGTGTTAGCAGGCCTAATTCCCAGATGTACTGTGATAAAATTTCAATTGGAGATATTAGCAGGTGATAATTTTTTGAAAGATTTCTGACTATTTTTTCATAGCCTCTGAACAAAGAGGAATAAGCTATCAGAAAGAGGCAGTAATAAATTAAAACTCTAGCCTAAAGTAAAGGTGCTTGTCTTATTCTTTCACCTAAGATTTTACTTCTGACATACCGATGTCTCCAGATTTGTTCAGAGAGTAAACAAGAAGTCCTGTGTGTTTCTGAGAGATAAGTAATTACTAGAAGACTAATAAAATCCTCTCAAAACAGCTGATGGGTTTTAGAAGTGCTAGATGAGATTCATCAGTCTTAAAGCTGGAAGGGATTGTTGTGATATTTGTGGCCCTATGGACCACACAATGAGATGGTCTGAAAAGGATTTTCATGTAAAATGTTACATTAAATCTTCCATTGTGATGAAGTTTGTTGAAATAAAGTCACCAATTCAAAGGTTTTCTTTCTGCCAATAAGTGTAAATAGAA
This sequence comes from Rhadina sibilatrix, assembly GCA_013400275.1. Classification (NCBI taxonomy): domain Eukaryota; kingdom Metazoa; phylum Chordata; class Aves; order Passeriformes; family Phylloscopidae; genus Rhadina; species Rhadina sibilatrix. Next base: position 275,449 of record VWYO01028659.1, on the reverse strand, counting down.
AGCACTCTGTGAATCAGAATGGTTCCCACATATTTATATGGGAAATCATCATCTTACATAAATATTCTCCCTCAAGACTAGCTCTGAGTGCTGTTACAGCAGGTGCTGAAGGGGAGTTAAACTGAAGGATTGTACTGAGATGAAAAGCCTGGAGAATGGTAGTATCCTTTACAGATGTGTGATCCTCAAGCCCCTGGGAAATGAGCCATAGCCATTCTCTTGACTAGATTGGAAAAAATTGCCTGCTCCAGATTCTACTGAAGCTTTATGTCTTTACAAAATGCCAAAAATGCACAGCAATAAAATCATCCATCCCAATAACTCTGCACATACACTCTTATTGCCATGCAATAATGAAGTGCTCTTTGGCAGATGATGAATGACCTTTTGTCATGCTTTAAAATTAAACCTATTTTACAACTGAGAAAAATAAGAACCCAGATACAATTTACTGAGATTTAGGGGCTGTGCCTGAAGTGTATTCTGGGATGAGTGTCCTCCTCTGCATATTCCTGGACTACTGCCCAAACATAATAGATCTCTCCTCTCCTCTCCTCTCCTCTCCTCTC
>VWYO01028659.1:252201-266109 GCA_013400275.1 Rhadina sibilatrix | reverse complement strand
AAAAAAAAAAAAAAAAAAAAGAGAGGCCCACATCTAGCTATACAGTCTTTTCACCTGGGGCTCATTAGTGCTGCAATTATTTCTCTCTCCTGTTTCTAACTAATGCGCTGCTGGGATTCCAGACCAGGTGCTCCTTTCAGTTCTGTCTGCTCCCAGCAACTCTATCTGAGAGCTCCATGTCTACCCACACCAGGATAATGTAACCTTTGGCTCTGCCCTGTTAAATTAGAGCACCTCCAACTCCATGCTAGCAAATGGAATCATTAGCAAGTAGCAAGTCAGCAATATTTGGGTGACACAGATACATTTTGAGAGGGCATATGCTTTGTTTTGTTAAACTGATCACATAAACGAGTTTGTGGATTTTTAAAGGGCATGTTAGAAAAGTTAATAATTTGGGTTTTTTTTCAGTTGTTGACTGGTTTTATTTAAACAAACAAACAAACAAAACACCCTTTACGTGATTTGGAAAGTTGACCAATTCCCATCCTTTAGCCCATGAACCTGAATCTGGAGTAATGTTATTTGACTGAAACTACAAATAACCCTATGGGTTTTGAAATAATTAACTAAACATGGCAGGTAATACAGGACTGTTATTGTAACCATCAGGGAACCTGATGCCCTGAATCTGACAACTTTGCTTGGTTTATTCATTTTTACATATAATTTCAACTAGCATGGGATCACTAAAAAACAAACTTCTAGTTTTTTAGTTTATTACTTATTGACTTTTGATTTCTGACTCATAATCAAATAAAGTTTATTGAGGCTTCCTGGTTCTGTCTTCACTCACAGTAGAAATAATCTGAGAGAGCACTGAAAGTAGGGAATGGTTGTTTCAGAAGGGACTCCCAGATCATTCACAGACTGTGAGCTCCAGTAAGCAGTATTTCTTAAAGTTTCTACTAATGTGTTTTATCATAAAGTGACACTGTTAAAATTCAACATCACAGCTGCAAGGTTAGTTCCAGATGCTCCTTCATGTTTCACTTCTCACCAGGGCATGAGGGAGCCCCAAACTGATTAGGACTTCTAGAAAGAAAGCTCATGGGTAATTTATTGTTGGGACCTGCACAAATAGACAAACAGTTGGGTGGTCTGCTAGTGTATGAGCCATAGCACCTACTTTAAGATCTAAAATGGGCAGAAGATCAGATAGGGAGAGAAAATCCCCTATCTAATCTCCTCCTCGTTTTAGATCTTAAAGAGATCTTTCTCTTTTTAGAGAGAGAAAGTCAAACACTAACATAGGCTGATTCCACTTCTAACCTTCTCACTGGCTCTGCTGCTTTCCATGTTCGTGTTTAAACATCTATATATAGATTGCATGAAATAATGGGATACTTTGAACAGAATTTGCTGGGGAAAAATGTTACTGGGACAAGAGTCTCTTCTACCTGTTATTTTTGGAAGTATAATGTGGGCAATTTACATTTATAGTCTTGTAGTCATTTGGGGTTACATGAAAAATTCACAACAAAGCTTCCCTATCTAGAAATTAAGAGTCAAGATCATGGTTAAAATACAGTCATCTTTCAGTTTGCAACCCATTAGGAATAAGCTAACTGTTTTTTCCACTGTTGTCTTTTTTTTTCCTCTAATATTATTTTTAAATACATCAATTAAAAGTCCAGTGAACTTTGATGAACTATTTTATAAAAAAGGTGTTAACGTTTTACCTAGAAGACCATAAAATAATGTTTATTTTGAGATTATCAATGAGTTTTTAGAAACAAAGAGTCATACTTTCATCATCATAGACAATCTTCAAACTTAGATGTGCTACTTTCAGTAGAAAGATCAGAATTTTGGCTTGGTAACTATGCTGGCAGCCTTCTTTGCTTCCATGTCTTCTGTGTTGGATCTACCTGGCAAGAGATATTGCAGGGATACACAAGTTAGAATAGCTCTTGAAATATGAAATCCAAAAGATTATCATGGATCCCTAAGAAACAAAGAAAGAATGCTTAAGGTACCTCTGGTTTTATGTTGGATTTTGGGTGCCTATAGAAGAATGTAAAAATAATGTATGCAGATGTATTGCTATGATCCAATCTCAACACAGAATCTAATAGAGGCAACGTAAGAGATACTGACAGTAATCTATAAATGAAAAGTGATCACAGAATACTATATTTAATAGTAAAAATGACCATGAGTTGCATGGCTGAGTGTAGATTTATATCTCCAGCTCTGTATGTAAATTGAACAGAAAATCTCCCTTCAGGATATGTATCAAATCAAAATCACCTGAGCCCCAAAATTCTTTCAGCTTAGGGCAGTTCAAATTCAGATCTGGATTCCAGCTTTATGGACAGAGCTCCTCATTTGACTTAAGTTTTGTTTTCCTTAGCTTTTGTGGATTTCATTTGAATCACATACTTCCTGTTCTTTCACAAAAGCAAACATATTTAATGGGTTTCTTTACCTGCTAATCTGACTAGGACTAAGTGCACAAGAAACACTTCTAAAAGGATTGCTCTAGAATTGATTTTTAATTTCATCATAGTGTTGCTCAATTTGTCTTCCTGTTGCCTATCAGGCCCCAGTAATAACATCCACCACTTTTTATGCAAAGATCCTGCAAGTGATTTATGAAACTCAGCATGTGTTTTATTTAGGGGCAAAATCACAGCAGGGACAGATTCCATGCCTGTGTGTGACCCTCTGTTAAACTGCCTGTTTGCTGCCTCACAATAAACGACACATGTGCAACTCCAAATATTTCTGTGCTTTTACAAAGTATTTGTAGCATTCACATGCAGGCAAATGAAACCCCTGGGTACACTTTGGAATTGATGTTTGTAAATTTTCAAAATTTCATCTCAGGTGACCATCATAAAAAACACAGAGAAATTTATATTGAAGATTTTCTTAATGAAACATGGATGAATGAGCAAACTAAAAAGCTGCCGAGAAAAGCTGATGGTGTTTGGTGCATTAAAAAATTACAACTGCAAATTATTAGCACTTTTTACCAGACATTTTCCTGTGCAGCAGGGCTGAAAATGGACATTAATATTCAGAAAGATACTAACAGCCAGTAGACTTGAACTCTTGCCACACCAAAGTTATTAAAATTTAATATGTAGTGAAAGTACTGAGAAGGACCTAAATTACACGGCTGTGCATGGCCAGAGACTTCATTCTGTGCTGAACAGAGCTAGCACTAGTCCCTTTGAATCAGTGGGACTAATTGACCAAGTAAAGTGATCCCCAAGATAGATCTGGTACCTGCAGACAACAAAAAGTCAAACACAGAGAGATTAGAGGCCCCTGGAATCTGTGGAAAGGGGCTGAGTGGGTGTTACAGTTTTCAGCTGGTCAGAGCACAGTGCTAATGTCACTGGTCCCTGCAGAGGACATTCACTTAAGAGGGTGGTGACTCAATGATCCTTGTGGATCCCATCCAGCCTAGGATATTCTGCCATTCTTGTAATCCTGTGACCTTTACAGAGAAGTTCAGAACAATACAAAGCAGGTGAACTTGATTGTCTTTTGACATGGAACGTCAACACTCAAGAGCCCTCCACTGAAAGTACTGCTGAAACTGGATATAACTGGTCCTGAATAAGGAATGTAGGTGGTGAGGTAGGAAAGGCCCATTTGCTGTGTATTCAGTGCTGCACAGGAACAGGAGGCTGGGCTGGATCCCTTGAGTCTGCCCAACTTGGAGACCCTCCCAGCTGTTCATGCTCTGGCATGATGAAGACAGAATCAAGCAGAAGAGTGAGTTTGCCATCCCTCATGCAAAGGCCTGCTGGACAGGTAAGATTTGCAGTGGTAGCCAGTTGGAAGCATGCTCATGCAACCCACAGTGATGGCTGTGGATGACCCAACATGGGCCCAAAATATTCCTCAACATCAAAAGGTGCAAGACTAAACTAGGATGGTGAATTAGTCAAGCCAGGAATGAGAAATGTCAATTTATTCAGTTACACTACTAGAAAATAGAAATAACACTCAATTTACAGCAGTCCAAGGGAAAGAGGAAGCTGTCCCAAGATAACAGAAGCAGATTATGTGAAAAGTGAAGTAATCCTGAATTGTGTCAAGCTGCCCCATGCTTACACCACAGTTACTGAAGCAATAGCTCACAGTTACCATAAAACATCAACCCATGGCGGAGGAAACAACGCTGCTGTATTCTTGCCAGCAGTTCTGGGAAGATGTGCAAAACCTGTACCAGTTTTATTCACTCTCCACAGAGGCGTGGCTTGGAGCAGTAAAAGAATCCTGTAAGAAAGGGAATACAAACCAGAAACTAAGCTGGGCTTGGCAGATGTGAGGGAAGTGCAGAACTGGCAAGATTAATGAGAGGCTTTTGGGAAGAAGACTTTCGGAGTGTTTGTCCAGGAAATCTGGACAGGAAATAAGTGTCTATGACACCTAAAGGAGGGACTTTATAAAAGAGAAATGCCTCACATGCTATAGATACAACCAAAAAATACGTGCTATAGTATAGGAATTGTTGCATAAATAATTCTGTTCATCTGGGCTAAGCTCATCCTGTCACTATAAACTGAATCAAACCCAGTAAGGCATTAAAGGAGCAGGGTGGGGGAATGGCTTTCTTCTGGAGTAAATTTCTGCAGCAATTTCTGTGAAGTGGGGCAAAGACTTTAGGATGATGATGATTTCTGTCCTTAAAAGCACATGTGCAAGCAGGTAGAATCTGATTTATATTAAATATTGGATGTAAGCTTTGTGTGGGTAGACTAAACTGGCTTTCAGAAATCTTATTTGCATTCATAGAACTGTAGAATCATTTATACTGGAAAATACCTTTAGATCATCAAATCTATCCACATGTAAGGAATATTTTGAGATATTGATAAAATTGCTGTTTTCTCATAAAATGGTTATCTTGGACATCTTTGTTTTTCTCCTGATTCCCAAAAGAAGGTCGAGAAATAAGCTGTAGGACGAGGAGTGTTGGTGCTATAGGATCATAATTTTTAAAGGATGTATACAAGGGGCACATGTACATGGGGGCAAATAGGACCCCACTTGAAGAAAATTGCTGCTTGACATGGGTAAGTTGGCCCAGTTTGGTTTGGGCCAGTAAGAGCATGGTAATTGTGGCAAAAAGTCAGGTTGGGAAGACTGCTCACCCTCTCCACGCAGCAGGAACTGAGAGTCTGAGACTCACACAGTTGCTGGAGCTGTCAGGTAGAATCTCACAAGATCAGTTTTCTACTGCTGCAAGGCCAGCTGCTTCTGGGGGCTTATCCCTTCCAATTATCATCTCCCTGGCTGACATGGGAGTGCCAGAAGCATCCTGTCTGGGTGGCAGTATATCCAGGAATGCTGTTGACTATGGCATATATATGACTTATCTCGTTAGACCCAGTGATTCACAGATACTTTGTTTTCAAGCTGTCTCCACATTGCAATGCTGAGAAGCAGTCTGTGGATTTTGTATAAACTCCAATTTACCTCTATCAATAATCATGTATGTTTATATTTAACACAGAGTTCCTGCTCTTGATGTATTAGGCAGAGGAAGAAATGGGAACGCAGGTTTCCCTAAGATGGTAAAAATCAACATTTTCAATATGATCTTTATTTGTCTTTACATAACAAATCCGTCAGGTTTACAAAACTCCTGTTATGTTTTATAGTCTCAGAATATAAATCTCTTAAAAATATAGTGTATTTAAGAATGTGAAGAAAGCCAGGACTGAAGGTCTTAGCTCAATTAGTGTCTATGATATTTTCCTTCTAAATTGTTTAAATATTTGATATTCACAAAAAAAAGTTATGATCTGCTTAAATTTAAATGAGCAAAAATAATTGATCTTGAAAAGTTATAACTGCATTAGTTTAAGGATTTACACTGGTGTTGGAAATCAATAGATCTGGACAATCAAACCAAAATTCTTCAATGATACAGGAAGTTTAGAAATTTATTTCCTTTTTATCAGAATCAGTTCAAAATTTATTTTTCACTACAATTACGATTATTGTAATATTTTGCAGAGTCTAAAACACTAAAATAACAGAAATATGAGATAAAACCAAATTGTTGGAGAGATTTTTTAAAATTACTTGTAAATTATTTGATCTTTTAGATTTGTAAGTTAACATAAATAAGCACTGTTCTTCCCTTTGCTTTTTAAAAGTATATAGTTTATCTTCCAGTGAAGTAAGGTAAATGTTTCTGGTTTTAGCTGAGCAGTGATTTTTCCTTTAAAAAGACTTAATTCGTCTTTACCAATTATTAGCAACATCTTTAAATGGAGTTCTGCTAATTAATCAAAAACTTCTTGTGAGCTCAGACAAGCCAGCCCCAATTGACCTTGAAAGTATATGAAAGCACACAAGTAAAAACAAGAATTTCTTGGCCAAAGAAAACATCTTTATTCTTTTAATAGGCATGGAGGGAAAGACTGCATAGTGCAAAGAACTCCATACAGCTGAGCTTTTTAGATGGAGCAAATGAATCCACAAAAAAGAAGCATTTTAAACCGTATCCAGTATCTCACTGAAGTTAGTGGTAAAGTTTTGTTTTACTTCTGAAAAGAGAAGCTCTACCAGAGCAGGTTTTGCCTCAGACTGTGAGGATGTGAGGTTACAAAGGGGAGCACTGCAGAGGTCCTCACTGTCTAAAGAGTGAGGGTGCCCCAGCCAGGCTGCTGGCAAGTCACCATTCCCTCTCTGGCGTGCCAGAGCCGACACTGCCTACCTGTGGAAAAATAGGCAAGGTCAGGATAGAAACTCTCTCAGGTTTCACATACTCAGGGTAACTTTTATTATGAGACTCTCTATCCCTTTTCAATTTTCTGTCAGTGTTTTATTAAGGAGACAGCACACATTCCTTACTCAGAACTACCTATAGCCAAGACTGAACTTTTAATTTTCAAACCACTGCAAGTCATTCCAGTACAAAAACAATTTGTGAAGAAAGGCATTCAGTTTAAAATTACATTTTTTTTCTTAAGGAAAGGTATGAGCCTCTTCCTTTAACACTTGAGAAAATTTTCATTTTCCAAATATAAAATAAACATTTAATTTTCCTAGTGGTTTTTTTTTTTTTTTTTTTTTTTTTTTCTCTGTCTTTTTGAAAGAAGTTGCTAGGTATTCCAGACATATTGAATGAACTATTCTGTAGGTCCATGCTCCTCATAATTTTTCCATTCTCACTGTATCAACATCTAAAAACAATAAACAAGACTTAAATGGATGAGAAGAATAGATTTCTGAACATTATGTTTTCTTTTTTTTTTAAGCCTCCTTTTTATACAGTAATTGGCTGACTAGCCTTGAAAGTGCTGCCTGCTTAAAAATTATTTACTGTTATGCAAACAGTCATGTGGCTTCCTCAGACTTTATTTAGAATATATATCCCCAAAGAATCCAGGACCCTAAATTTAAGGATAAAATGAGGCTGTTTGTTTCCCTGAGGAATCTGCGCTTGCAGATATGGCAGCAACTGTGCACTAAAATGGCAGCAGTGTCACAAGTTCATTTTCATGCCAGACTTTGTCTGGAGCTGCAGCACAGCAGCAAGCTGTGCTGTTGGTCCAGCAATAGTCCAGTGTATTGTTATAATCAGGGTAAGGCAGTACTATGCTCACTGTGAAAATGTAGGTAAAAAAAATACTTCTAATTTAGTTGTGACACAAAGACTCATTAAATCATTTATTTGAATACCTCTGAGTGTTTTAAACCAAGCTCTTCAGTGGCAGTGTTTCTTCTCATAAAGCCCTTCTAAGATGCCACACTCTCAGTGGCATTAATATCTCATTGCCAACTCATCAACAAATAAAATTCTTTTGATGTAATTTTTAGCTCTCTTTTCCACTTCTGACATGGATTGAAGTCTGCAGACATAACTCTGATAGCCTGAAGACATTTGGTCCTACAGTATTTATCCATTATTTGCTTTGTTTATCTGAAGGAAAATTAAGTGCCTCAGAAGAGTGAGATCTGTAACACACTGATGCCTTTGGAGATCTCTAACAGACATTACCCTTTGGTAAAAAAATGGAATGCTGCGCCACTAACTTGGGAAGACTGCTATGAAAAGTACCTGCCTTTGCAGGTGCACGTCTAATAACTTCTCACCAAAACTATCCAAAACCAAGAATGTTTCTGATGATGATTCAAGGTTATTTTAATTAACAAAGTATCTTTTACAATATGCAAAACTCACCTTCTGAAACACAGGAAGTTTCACCTGAACATGAGGAAGAAATTTTCTCTAAGGGTGACTGAGTACTGGAACAGGTAACCCAGAGAGGTTGAGGAGCATCCATCCTTCTCTGGAGGCATTCAAAATCTGTCTGGACACAATCCTGAGTAATCTGCTCTAGAGAACACTGCTGGAGCAGGGGGGTTGGACTAGGTGACTTCCAGTGGTGCTTTCCAATCTTTGTCTTTCATTCTCCTCATTCTCATCCTCCTTAAGTAATCTTGTAGGGCACATCTAAGGGTATGCAATTTCCCTGCTTTAAAAAAATACATTTTCTTGAAAAGAACAACAGAGAATTTCTTGCCTCTCTGAAAACGCAGATTTCTTTAGTAGGAGTAGGACGTAACTCTGCTGACACAAAGCTTCTCTGCAGCACTGTGTATGCTTGTCTTAAAGATTGCTAGCAAATGCCCTGTTTTGTTAGAGTTAGGTCTTAAAAATATACTCAATAAATTGCTGATACACCTTTAATCCTTTTTGACATGGAAAAGTAGATCTGATATGTGCATTACAACTTCATGTCGTTAGTAAGTCATATTTCCTTCTTGCAATAGTTTGTAGGCAGTAAAGAAGGAGTTTACATCATTACTGTTTGATCTGAATATAAAACTGCAGAGATAGTAGACAGAAACCTGAAGCCCCTCAGGACTACATCTAATACATTGCTCTGTCACAGGAATAAACAAAAACCCACATTTTGCTAGCTTCTGACAGACAGTGGGTTCCCGTTGAATGTTTAAGCTCCTCAATACTCTGCAAGTTTAACTCTCAAATTCCCGGGAGAATCTACCTCCAAGTCACCCTATGGGAGACTGGCAGATGCTGTGGCAACCTCTTTTAAGCTGATTCATGGAATAATACAAAATATCAACCCCACACAGCTGTTCTTGTATTCTTGGTTAGGTGGCAACATGATATATAAATGCCCTGAATCATTACAGCAGAAGAGCAGAATAAGCATAAAGGATGCATTAAAATGTAAAGCCTTGACCTACTCATATTTAACATAGGAGAGCTGTTCATTGGTATTAAGTTATGTGATCAAAATCCTATTAAAAAGATTGAAGTGATTTACACAGCACTGAACAAAAAATCCCTAGAAGTGTTATTATGGAATATTTGTTTCCAAAAAAGCAGGGCAGGGTAGAGGACCAAAACTCTCACCCTTATCTCACTAAATATCACAAGTGCTACAATTCCTGTCAATTTGAGACAAGACAAAGAATTTCTGTTCATAGAGGAAGACACCTTCTTGAAAGTTTTCTCCTGACATTTTAAAATTGTGTAGTTACTTATAGGAAAGCCTATGAATAAATCTTCAGGCGAAGAATTGCCATGAGAAAATGAGATCAGAGCTTGACAAGCAGCCTTCATTAAAAACATATCAATAGGAAACTCATCTTTTTAGAATAAGATTTGAGTCAAGAACAGAAAAAACAAAATCTCACTTTTTAAAGGGAAAGTATAATCTGAGTATTGGAATTCAGATCCGTAGCTGAAATAGATTGATATATCTTTCCTGGAATAAGTAGAACTATGTCAGTTGAAAGCCAAAAACTTGGTATGGAAAAAAATGGCTGTAGCAAGAAAACCAGGAAAAAGCCTGTTTGTTTGTATGAATACTTAAAATTCTCAATATTAGCCCATTAGTAGGAATCAACAGCTACTTGGAAGAAAATATGGTTTTACTCCCAAATAAACAACTCAGGCAAGGCTTAGTCAGCCAAGCAGACACTTGGAGGTTTTCTCCTAAAAAAAGTATTGTAATTGCTTTCACATATGGCAAATACAATTATGTATCTCACCGGTAGGGTGGATTATAAATGCAATCCATGAACAATGACTTATATTTCAATAGACAGCAGCTGTGTTTCTGTAAGAAAGGTTACAGGAACTTGTGGCTAAAGAAAAAAAGAAAAAAAAAAAGGAAAAAAAAAAGGCAGTCAGGTAAAGGGGAAATGGACGTTCCTGGTCCTGAGAAAAGAAAGAGCTAGACTTAAATTAGCTGCTCAGCTTGCTGTACCCAGCCCTATTCAAATATGCAAGAATGATTGATTTAAGAGAGTATGCAAAACTTGTCTCTCTCAGTAAGGGTACAGTTACTGTTGAAACATGTGTGCCTTGTTTTAAAAAATCTCCATGAAAGAAAGGCACAAAATGCTCATTTGGGCTAAAATTATTTCACAGATTATGGAATTTACTGTGTCTTATTTATAAAAGTGGCTACCATCACAGATGTGAACTGTACAAATGGACAGAACTGATTGATTACTCCATAGATAAACTCATTTCACACATAATTAAGAAAAATTAACATTTGAAATATGGGAATAAGTACATAATCAATTCCGTTTCAAGCATAATAATAAAGTTGTTCTAGATGCATGAGAAATGCAATTAAAAAGGTGTCCCAAGTCAAAAAAAAGAAGGTTGTTATGAACACTTTATTTTCTCTTTAACTTTTTGTTTTCCTTTTACTATAAACAGATCACCTTACATTAGCCATAGACTGTTGCTGCTCCAAAGAATATCAGCAACTGAACTTCAAGACAGTCTGTGAACACAGTAAGAGAATACTATGCTAATCTCTGTCTTTACAAAAGCATGAAAAGCTTAATAAAGTGTTTTTTGACATAAATGCCAGCAACAAGAGACATTCAGACTTGCATACACTATATATCTGTTTTGGAGCATGATTTAAGATTTAAATCATGTTAGAAATAAAGCCAGCTTCTTTATAAATATTTTACCAAATTAAAAATCAGATTTTAAATTTAAAATCCTGACTCAGTTGAAGTCAAGGACATTTAGTCACCATCCTTCAACTTCTGTGACTTACGATTTTCTACAACAGCCCCTCTATAAAATTTTAGTGACATATAATAAGCATTAACGTGGTAGTAGTGCCAAGATGTGCCAGCAGAAGTCAGAACCTCTCTGTGCTTTACCTGCTATGAGAGGCCATCAAGCCTTGGAAATCCATAATTTCCATCTATTATCATCTGTCTAGGAAAAGAAGACTGAGGTCATTGTAGTAACAGAGGGATTTGCTGAAGCAAATCATACAATACAGCCAAATATCCTCTATCACTTTTTGCTGCCATGGCTATTGTGCTGTTTCATCCTGTATTTGAGTTTGTCCACAAAACATACTCTTCAAGCAATTCCCAGAAGTAGAGTTAATAGGCTTCAGAATTTTTTATTGAACATTTTATTTTCTCTGGGATGTTCAAGGGAACTAGTTTTATCTGTAGTTGTTGGGTTGAAAGACAAAACAAAACAAAATCTCCCGAATTTAATATCTCTCAAAGGCTTCCACAGGCTGTAATGCTAGCTGTATTCACAAGACTTGGTTTGTCTGGTAGACAACATTTGTATTTTCTGTTGTTTGAAAATTCTATGAGCAGTGAAAGTAATTTCTTCTCCTTATAAGTGATATTTAGAAAAGGATTGTTTGCCTGGGCTCCCAGGTACTAGAACCCTCTTAAACCCCCACCACAAACTCCAGAGTGAGTAGGTCTGATCACATGTCTGAAGGGTGGATCTTTTGCCACCAAATGGAGGAGAGCAGTGGGGGCCTCCGGCTGTGCTGCTTTCCAAGTTCCATCCAGCCTCTTTAATCACTGCATCAGATCCTCAACCAGAAAAAACACAACCAAACAAAAACCAAAACCAAACAAAAAACCCCAACAAAACAAAAACGAAACAAAAAACCACAGACCAAAAAAAAAACAAAACAAAACAAAAAAAAAAAAAAACAAAACAACAAAAAAACCCAAAACTAACCCTCAAAAAAACCCTGCTGCTTTGTGTAAGATTTATTGCATTAAAACAAAAAAAATCACTTTCACTGAACCATTGTCAGAAGTGCTTTTTGCCCCAGCTTAGTCCTGTTACTGTCTTTTCCCCTCACCTTGCCCTGAGGGCTATGTTATCTTCAAATATATTATGGGATATTACGGAATAAGTATCACCCAACAACCAGTCTTAAGCATTTAGCAATCCCAATCCCCTCTTGGAACTCCAATCAATCATGTCACCATTTCAGTTTAGACTGAGAAGTGGGTATCAGTAGGAGAAAGGAATACAGGTGTCTTTGCCCGTGATAAGTAACAGCTGTGTTAATTACCCCATACAGCCTCACCCCTGATGAGTCACAGCTACATCCAATAAAGGTCAGTGTGATAACAGGGAGTGGGTCAGCTGGTGAGGATCATGACAAAGAAGGATCTTGGTGGGGAGAGAGAATCCCTGCTGTGATGTCAGTCTGGGTCTGCAGTCAGAGCCTGTTGTTGGAGCCTGCAGTCACAGTCTAGCTGGGTAACAGCCTGCATTCAGAGCCTGCAAACCAATACCTGCACAGTTCAGCAGGAAATAACCAGCAGTCAGAGGCTGCAAGGGAAACCTACAGTAGGAGCTTGCTGCAGCCAGAGTCAGTGAATAGTTGGAGTCAGGATGGCTGAGCCATAAAGAGAAATAAACCAGGACCCTTTTCATGCTGTGATAAATAAGAAGTCTGTGTCTCAGTTCATTTCTACTCCCTAAAAGAGGGCTGCTGCAACAGGTCTCAGGGAGGTGAGCTGCTGCTCTCACACCTTGTTCTGGCTGCAGCCCATGAGCTGCATTGCCTTGAGCTTTCAGCAGGCTCCACAAAATCATGTTTGCCCAGGATTGCTCACTCCTTCCCAACCAGCCATTACCTGCATGTACGTCACCTTTCAGACCAAGAGATCTTGTTTGGGTGAGCCTCAGAATAGCTTTGGATATTTAACCTCACCTTGTCCCACAAAAGGAAATAATTGCCCAAGATAAGAGAAAAAAATCTCACAGGTACGAGACATTTCTGTTAGTCTGCCCAACATAAGGAGAGAAACACAGCAAGTCATGGACAGTGAAGTGATCAGGGTGGAATTGCACTGGTGGTGTGCAGTACTGGGATTGCTTTGAAGCATAGCTTTGTCCTGTGGTTGCTAAGACAAGTAGTCTCCTAAACTCTACCTGTCTCTCATGTTGAAGAGATCTTTAATTTCCTAGCAAGATCAATGTATTATTTACATTGGTAAGAAACTCAGCTAAAAAAGATAGTCATTATTAAAAATGGAATGTGATAAGTCACCCAGCATAAATGTTTCTGAAGGATAAATATCTTGTGAGACTAAGTAAAAATACCATAAAACCTTGGCTTATGCACAAGGAGAAGACCCACAGAGAAGGAGGAGGCTGCTCAGTATTCACATGCACAGGACAAGGCCAGAGACGAAATATTGACAAGATCACAGCTAGCGCTCAGCTGTGTAACCCCATGGACTGTTTCTGTACTTTTTATTATGTGGTACAGGTCTTTGTCTCAAAGTGTTTTGGGAGATCACCTGAAAGTTGTAAATTTTAAGCAGTTTATCTGATGCTAAATCCAGACCAAAATTCTATCTCACTCATTGTCTTTGTGGTTGTGAAAGTTAAAACCTTCTTCTTCAGGACAACGGAAGGAAGAATACGTAGATTATCTGTGTATAATTAGCTCTGTAAGCATAAATCTAACCAGTTCCCCATCAAAGCAAAGTGATTTTCTTTGAAGAAAGTGATGGCAGAAACGTTCATATGGGACATTGTACTGCATCATCCTCCCAAAACTTTTTATTGCAGTGTTTGTCGACTGTTGTGAATCCTAAACTGTATTTTATGTTTGGCTTATGGGGAAAAAAAAAAAA
>VWYO01028659.1:233990-252177 GCA_013400275.1 Rhadina sibilatrix | reverse complement strand
AAAAAAAAAAAAAAAGCCTTGACCAAAGCAATTCCTGTGTGTGGTCTGAAGCTGGTTATCGCGAGTCAATCAGTCACACTTTCATACGCCTCCTCTGTAAGTCTCTGGGGTATGGAGAGAGATATTTTTATACCAAACAACTATATTTCCCTGTACCTCCATTAAACACAAACCATGTCTCATATTTTCATCACAGGCATAGGCAAACCACGATTCCCTGCAGCCCGGTGCTGATCATACATTGTGTGTGATGGAAACTGTAATTTTCTGGCACTTGTATGGCACCAAGATGTATATCCCTGTGCCTTATCTTCTCCATTTCTCAGTTAAGAGGTTTGCTCAAACATGAAAATTGGTGTCAACTGTATGGTGAGTAGTGCCTATGAAGTTTAGCTCTTCTGCAGGGGGAAGTGTTTTTGAGGTGAGAACTATCTGAAGGAAACAGCATATAAAAGATTCACAAAATCCCAGAAAATATTTTCATGCTAACCTGCAAATATTCTCCAGAGTCTCTTAAAAATGACTAAGGAGGTGCTGCCTTCACTGAGTTTGTAGAGCACTTTCAACTTCAGTCTCTGTCTCCAGCACAAGGTGAAAAGTCCCGTGATGTTTGCTACTACCCACATCTAATTTGAACCATTTAGCAAGGCCTCCAGCTCATTGTTTTAAAATCATACATCTTAAAACTGCACAGCTGTTCACCTCTTATTGCCAGCTAGATAACAGCTATAAAATGCAAGCCATAAGACAAATATTTCTGCAGATTTGCTAGGCTATAGCCATCCAAAAATATTCCCTCTGCTGCCCAATATGCAAACACCCTTTCTACTGTTAGGTTTTATGACTGCCAAGGATGGAAGTTGTAAAGAATGTGATACCATTGTGCTATACCATAAACTGCTATTTCACTAGATTCTGCGATTTCTTTGGGGAAATCTAGCATCAAAAATAAAAAAATTACAAAAAAAATTGTGGAACCCCCTCCCTTAATTTATTAGAAATCCCTTCCTTCTCAGATACAGTCAAATACATTATCATAAATATGTTTTACAAATAGTGTTCCAAGTACAGAGACCACCCTAACTAATGACCGTGTATAGAAACCTGGGGTTTGCCTGCACCATACTGCTTCTCCAGTTCTAACAGTTATGCATTAATATGGTGTGAAAAACCTATATATAGAATGCTTTTGTTAAAATCAGATTAAACTAATTCTATATGAAGTGCTTTAATGAAAAATGCTTAATGGCTGAAATACTATAAGACTGCAGTTAGAGTGCAGGTGCAAAAATGATATTCTACACTCCCTGGAGAGCAAACTTGTACATACTGTGAAATATCAATTAAAGTTTATAGTTGCCTGTACTGGTTAAATGTCTTTTTCATGGGAAATTTTCATCTTCTCTTATGAAGCACTCACTCAGGTCAAAATGTGTACTGAATTATGCGGGCATTTTGAGTTATTAAGGAATAGATTTGTTTTACAAGCAAGCTGTATGCATTCTTTGCAGTTTTTATGAGGTCATCTACATGACTTTTAAATGGTGCTCTTGGCCAACCTCGATTCTCAGATCAGTTCATTAATTCACACAGCTGTCTTTAAAAACTACAAGAATAATATATACTGGAGTCTGGAATAAAGAGGTGGATTTCAAGGCTGTATTTCAATCAAGGGGCCTGTTGACATCATAAACCATGAGAGGACAGCCTAAGCTGTTTTGTGAACAGCAGCAAGCTCACAATTGAATTAATTAATTAATTAATTAAGAATATGTGGACAAAGCATGCAAAATTCACTTTCATGTCAGCACACCTCCCAGACAGTGTCAGCTGGGACATGTGCAATTTGCATTGGCAGAGGTTGTCCTGAATAAAATCTCATATTCTATGGTATATGCTATGGTAGTCAGCCTGCTCACACGATTCTGGATCTGAATGGGGAAGACCAGGGTTTAATTTCTGATTCTGCCACACTTCCTGGGTGGTTTTGGACAGGTGTCTGACTTCTCTGTGTTTCTGTTCTACATTTTTAAATTCTGGCATAGTACATCTTCTTTTTGCATTTCTTACCTATCCTTTTTCTATCTTGTTAAAAATTTGTGCCATAGTCTGTTTGCCAAACAATGTTTGTATCATAGTTAATGCAAACTCTTGAGATCTCAAGATACTCTTGAAGAGCAAATAAAATATTAAGTACATTAATACAGGAAAAAAATGTTCAGGGGAATATTTAAAAGAATGCAACACAGGCTAAAAAAATTGTATCAGAACTTTCTAATAACAGCATGGGCTCACTATTTTTAATATGTGCCTCCACAGTCTGGTAGAGAGCAAAGGTTAAAATCTAAGAAATACTTGCAACTAAGCAGGTATATAGTAGAAAATGGATTCATTCAGAATGTGGTGGCTAAGGCAGTCAGGATCCACCCCAAGATTTCATCTCTTCCCCTTCATTGCAAATAAAAATTGGCACAAAGAGTAAGTGCAGAGCTAGAAATTGACATACATTTATACTTAGCTTTATTTATTTTTTCAATATATTTGAATTTAGCCAGATGAAGGTGTTTAGAGGGATATTTGGGCTGAATCTCCTGCAGCTGATTAATGGATAACATTTTCTGAATTCACTAAATTCTGAATGTTTTCTGATTGTGTTTATAATGAAAGAGGTGATCATGCAGTGTTAATTCCAGGTTTAAGCCCTTTCCTTTCTTTGACTTTAGGAGCAAGCAATATTGAGAGCTGTTTGCAGCTCACATTTTACTGCCTGTGTGGGCAGGGTGGATGATCTCAGAGACCTTCAGCTCGGAAAACCTGCTGTAACCTCTGTTCTGCCTGCCAGCCTCAGCAGGTGGCTCAAGGCCAGGACATGCCCGTCTCTGCTGCAGAATCAGAGATCTCCAAAGGTCTACTCATGAAAACAGAGTAATATCAGCACCAACAGAACCTTGCACTAATGCTGGCATATCCATTAGCCAAGTAAATACTTGGATTTCAGTCCTCGGGGTTCCTCTCTTTGGAGAGTTTCAGATCAGATTACCTGATTTCTACGGAAGGAAGTGGAAAAGTACTGGCAGTGACACATTTATCACCACTTTACCTGTAAATGTGTGACACACAGATTATTTACCTTCCATTTGCTCTCTGCCTGGCAGCAGAGACTGAAGCAGGAAGAGATGAAAGAGCAGTTTTCCTGAGGAGTTGTGCCATGGCTGTGCATTGTGACTGCTGACAACTCCCTGTCATGGTACTCGGCCTGACCCAGGACAAAACATGAGGGCAGGAGACCAGGGTAGCCCAGCCTGCAGTGGGAATGAACTTTTCCCTGCCACATGGTGAGAATCATAATGAGGGATGCCATCAGCAACCCGCTGATGCATGGCAAAGGTGCAGTAAGAGTCCCTGTCAGAGGCACTGCCAACCAAGGAGCACGAGTGGGACACTGGAAAATAAGTACTGGCTACCAATCAAATGTACAGACTTTGAGGAAAGAAATGGGCCCTTCATTTAAAACATGGTGCAGTTAAATACCAATGAAGGAGGAACATGAGGGATACTGGACAAAGAGAGGCAGAGTTCCTGTCCTAAGCCTCCAGGGCATGACTTTATTAACTAGCCTGAAGAGAAACACTGTAAGAAGATAGCTGAGTCTCTATTACCACATCCTGTAAGGAAGTCACTGGGCACATTAAATGTATAAAGAGCCCATAAATGACATTGTAACAGTGGAAATCACTGAAGATCAGATATAGCCTGCTTTTTAACTTAGAACAAGGAGGAATAGAATAAACCATCAACATTGACTAAAGAAAGGTCTGAAAAAAATGCAGGATGTGTGCTGTGAGGAGTATGCAAACTATTCTACCCCCATTTTTGTCAGAGCTCAAGGGCTGGAAAGAGCAGAGCTTTGGGGTCTCGCTAGCTACACCCCTGCAAGACCTTGGGAAGGGTGATGACTTCTTGCAGTGGACATTCTTCCCTCCCGCTGCCTGTGAGAAATCCAGAACTGTGTAATTTGAATAACAGCTACCTATTGATATCATACTATTCAAAGAATGCTGCCTCCCCTGAAGAAAAGTGCTAAGGGCTGTCACTTGGGGTTTTGGCCTGTTTTTGCATTTTAATTTCTTTATTATTTAGTTTTGTGTTTTCTAAGCCTCTGCTGTAAGACAGAGCTACTCAGTACCACTAGTAATATGCAATACATGGGCAGCCAGTACTACATCTTTTTTTCCCGCACTACCTCTCAATTATCTCATTTACAGTATCTTTAGCTCACCAGTGAAAAACGCTGTGGTTTCTCAAAGTCCTGTTTGCCAGTTAGGAGAAAAGAGGCAAGTCTTCTATACATACCACCTCATGCAGGAAACAGAGAAGCTGTGGCTCTTCCATTCCTGGAAGTGGCCAAGGCCAGGCTGTGTGGGGCTTTGACCAATCTGGTTTGATGAAATGCACCCATGCCCACGGCAGGAAGGCTGGAACTGATGATCACCAAGGTCCCTTCCAACCCAACCCATTCTATGATTCACAAATAAAAATTTGCAAAAGCCTCTGAAGTACTCATTTAGAGTCTACACCTCTACTTTCAAATACTGATGTTTTAAATTGCATCTCTCATCCTGTGCACAAGAACTCATGAAAAGTATATTTGTGTCTAGAATGCCCTTAAAATATCTTCAGAAGTTCTGGAAAGAGCTATAGGCTCTAGCCATGCCTCTGGAAATCTCATTATTGTCCCTGACTCATTCAGGGCAAGCTGGATGGACTTCCACCATCATGGAGAGTGTGATGAAAGCTGGATAGTACGTGGATGATGAAATTCCACACACTGCAAAACCTTTGCCTTGTCAGGATAAATGGTTTCCTCTTCCAGGACAAATCCCTTTTTCATTTTAAACTAGAACCACTGCCATTGAATACACTGCAAATAAAAAGAAAAAGCTAAACCCTGGATATAGGGCTTCCTTAGTCCTCGACAGTGTTGGCATTTTGTGGAAAAACAATCAAACAGGTCATAAAATACTTTGTGCTGTAGTAGGCCATTTGTAATTGTGAAACAGTGAAGGCTGTGACACCACATGAGCATCCCCAGACACCATTGGAAAAACTAACCCTTGTTTCTTGTGCTTCTCTAAATTTTCTCTTAGGAAACTTGTTAGGAAACTAATGCATGACAAAAACCCCACAAAGATGCAATATCATTCACCCTTCGAGTCTTTACATCCATTGCTTCCTCTTGTTCCAGGAACCAGGTAACACTGGCTACTGTGTCTTTGTGGTCTTTGCTGTTTGGCAGGTAGATGCCATTAAAAGGAAAGAATAAAAGGGCTGCCCAGTATTGCTCAGCTTGCCTGTTAGCTCAGCTTTACTGTTCCCATTTTGTGATACCTTTATTGTATAACTCTGACGTACAACGTTCAGTCATTTGGCCTGATAGATCAGGCCAAAATACACCTTTCCAAAGTCACTTTCTTCTGTGGGTTGTTTTAGTTATCCCAAAAGCATTCCTTCTAATACCCCTGCACCTTTAAGCTTGCCACATACAGCAGTTGAGAAGAGAGTACCATTTCAGCATTACTTTTTTTAGCACCACTGGCTTCCAGGAACATTTGAAAGTATTAAAATCACCTGCTCCAGCTTTCTGCCAGTTCCCTTCCAAACTCAGACTGCTTCAGTTATTCCATTTTTGTCACTTGTGTACTTTATTTCTAACACTGTGTAAAAAAGACATGATGGGAGTTTTGGCAAGGATGCTCAGGGCTTTTCCTCCTTGGGTCATTTCCAGGACATGGTCAGGTGATTTTAAAACATTTGCCCCTGCTTCAGGCACGAATTGGCCCACAGCAACAGCTGTGCTCCACTGATGCTTTTGCCCCTCTCTCCTCTGCAACAGGATTTCAGGCAATATAGCAAAGCAGACGGCCCCTAATTGTCCTAACTGCTCCTACATGGCTTTCCCTTCTACTGCTGCCTGTAAGTGAGCAGGAAAAGCAAATGGAAAACACTTCTTTTTTTGTTTGCAACAGTTGTTCTAGTCTGCAGCTGTGTTTAATTAATTACTTGGGTAAGTGAGATGGATAGAAGAGCTTTTCAAAGCTGTTGAGAAGAGAGCTGTCTGCAGCTAATTATACTGTTATAATAATCCCATGGCATTCCTCAGACTTTTCATCCTCTGACTGAATAACAGTTTAGCAAAATATCCAAGGATCACTTATGGTTTTGAATAAACAGCTGGGAAGAGTGGTAAAGCAAAATAGGATTCACCTAGGAATAACTAGATGATTTTCAGCTTGCTTACAGACAAATTATGAAAGATCAGATACTAGGAAAATACAAGGAGAATTTTTCAAAATGTTTCTCTTCCTTTGCCCAAAATATTCATTTAAGTTTGCTTTTTTGTTCTTTAGATAGTTGACATGATTCATTTTAATGAAATACTTAATACTTATCAGAACCACTTGTGAAAGTTCCTTGTAACTGCCAAGAGGGAAAACCAACCAGACTATCATGTAACATTTTTGCTCATTTTGGGAAGAAAAATATATATGTGAAAACTGAAATAGTAATACCACAGAGCCAAAAGAAAGATTTATCAGGGACTTAATAGCATGGGTGCCTTATTTCTTTCTTTTTTTTTTTTTTTTTTCCCAGAACATACTTTTTGTCAAACATCCTAGGTCACACCTGAGAAATTAGATTGGGGGTGGCAAAAGAGAAACATTAAGTAGCTGGTGAACTGGGAAACCTGTAATAACAAAATGAGAAGTTGTTTTGTTCTTCCATAAAATGCGGTAAGACAGGTTTCTTTGCATGTGTAACTCCACATTGCAAATTGCTCATGCAAGAGACACAACACATGAATCATACTGTGATAAGTAAAGAATAAAATTGGAAAAGATCTTCCAATCTGTGGCCACAGAAGTAGTTTAATTTCAATTTTCTTATCTCTGTATAAACCTTGGTGAGCTGTCAGTGCATAGAGCATTTATCAATGCTGCTACCTATTATAAACACACAATACTCCAAGAGGCATATTTCTCCTGAAAACACATCTGACAATAAAGTGCATACATGCAAGGTGAGTAAAATCAGTGCTATCCAATGTCTAAAAATACCCATCAGAGCCACTTCTTTGAAGGTCTTCTGTTTGCTGAGCTTCCATTCAGGCAAAAAAACATGATGGAGAAGATGCTTACTTAACATCAAGCTATATCTCAGTTTAAACATCATGATTTTTAGCTTTGCATACAAAAGCATGTTATCTCAGAACATTCTCCTGAGCATGACAGTCTAAATATTAATGGAAGTGCTAATTCAGCTTTCATGTTGACAGTCCAACTAATACTGCAATTGCAACAGCCTTTTTCAGAGACACATATTTGCAGGGCTAAGTATGCAGCAGCTACTACTTTGACAGTGTGCCAGCAGCAGACGCTGTAGGTAGACAGTGGAAAAATATTTCACTTTTGTGGAAATAAGCCTGAGTATGGGCAGGCAAAAAGGAGACATCAGTGTCATACACAGACAGCCAGTGCAGACACAGCCTGGAGATTTCATTTGGCTGTCAACTGTAGACAATTTTCTGCAATGGTTCAGAGCTCTACACACCTAGCAAAGACAATATTTTTCCAAGCTAAATTTATGCCTGACACTTTCATTTAGAACATGTCATTATTAATCTCACCAAAAGGAAGTATCCAAACACTGAGCATCCACAAAAATATTCTTAAAGCAGCTGCTGCAGTGCAACAGCCTTTAAATCCTGCTGGTGATTTTCTCACATATTGATAAATCCCATTGAGGAGAGACTGTGCTTGACAGAACTGTTTTTCCTCTATGCCCTTCACCTTTCTCTCAAAGGAATAGGGCAGTGGTTTCTTTTTTGGAGGGGAGAATGTTCTCAGTGAGGACAATCAACATTTGAAGCCTTAGAGATGTAGCTCCATCTCACCATAATCATGTGTGCTTATAATTTGGCCCTCTGGCATCCTCTGAAGGTGACTTAAAATTGTCTCCTGAAGGGTCCTAATGAAGGTAACCTCTCCCTGGACAGACATGGCCTTCCAGAGCTGTTTTGCATCTCTTGATCTCTTATAGATGATGCAAAAAAGGGATGGAGTATGGGGGGAAATGCTAAATGTGCACCAGGTGGTGTCTTGTTTCTTTCTCTGATATTTCTTTTGTAATTGTATTTTCTTGGTTTATAATGTGAACACACAACCCTCTCAAATGAGAATACAGATGCAAAGTCAGCCCCTGGAATTAAGTACTTGTCATGGAAACAGAAGACTGGATCCTAGATGGGTCTGGATCTCAGTTGTCTGTGGAGATGTGACAGATTCTGTTTAGCTTGGTCAGGAAGAGGGCTTGTTCCAGCCAAGCAAAAAGGCATCAAAAACTCAGCTGTATCAATAAAGCTTTAGGCTTTGTGTCATCTCCTTTAACTTAGTCCCTGCAGAGTTTTCAGTGGCCTCTCTCTTTGCAGTTCTCAACTAGAACAGGCATGTTTAACCAAGCAGGCATACATATAACAAAAACTTTACTCTTCTTGGCAGTATTTGCTTTTTTGAGTGTGTTTTTCAGTTAGGGGTTCAATTAGTCCTACTGAACACTTGAAATATCAGCTTCCAATTTAAAGGGGAATAAATAGTGGTCTTTTGAGTTCTACTGTCTTTCACAGTCTTCAGAATATGAAATAGAAAATGTCACATGACCAAGTGTAGAGGGTGTGATCACACTGTGACTGTGAGAAGCATGGCACTCAGCCCTATCTGAGGCAAAAAACTGTGTAATTTCTGATTGATGTTTCCACTGCTAGTTAGAGCTGAAGTCAACCAACTACCATGTCAGACATTTTCTACAGCATGTTGCATAACCTGGACTCCCCAGCGCCAGTGGGAATAAAGTAAATTAATTTAAAGGATTCCAAGATGAGATCAGATAGGCTATCTCACATGGGATTTACACACTGAGAACCTTTCACAGTGCTCTGGACAGCAAAAGACTCTTACACTAGTGTTGCAATAGATCAGTTACAAAGAATAACCCATCCCTCCCTACACCCCAAAATCCTGAAAGTGATGGAACAATAAGAGATGACAAACATAAAAAAAAAATAGAGAATGGAAAGAGGAAGGAGAGGGTGCCAGGCTAGCACATTTCTACAGTCACAGAGGTACAGTGTTTGATGATCCCATAAAGATGTAGAATATATGGAGTGTACTGTATTTTCTGTCACTTCTCTAGGGAATTTCCTCTTTCAGTGACATATCTCAATGTTGGAGACACTTCTCCCTGGAAAACTTTGTGTCAATCGTTCTTTGCTTCTGGTTCACTGTGGTAAATGAACATGGTCTCCCTCCCACCTGTTCTTGAGATAACTCCTTCAAAAGATAAGATAAAATTGCTAAGTGACCACTGAAATGGACAAGGCAGCAAATATAAAGGCAGAAAATATATTTCTCTAACACTCCACCACTGCTAATTGCACATGACATTTATAAATGAACTGCATATAATACAGAAAGGCTTTGTTGATTTGATATGTAGCAGGGGATTTTGGTTTTCTCTATCTCACCGACATAGTTTATGGACCACTTGGCTTTCCATTACTGATTGCACAGCACTCCTGGTGCAGCAATGAGTGCTTACATGGTAAGCTGATATTCAGGCAACGTTTGTGGCATAATTTAGCTTTCTTTTGGAAAACATATCAGATGGAAACCATGATAGGATTCAGCAGTATGTGACCAGTCAGCCAGCCACAGCTCAGGGGCTCCCAGCTGATGGTCCCTGTCCTGTGTCATACATCCACCACATGGAGGATCTGCCATGTCAATACCCTCTACAATAAGACTATGTTATTTTGATATGTGTGGTGTTTCAGAGAAGATCAGTTGTAGAGATATCAAAACTTGTGACAACTGTTGTGTAAAATTTATATGAATCCCAGGTTATTGAAGTTATTTTCAAAGGCAGTCACCCTGTGCTCCATAGCTTATGAACAGCAAGGATTTAATGTCAAGAGAGCACAATTTATTCTAATAAAATTTTCTTTGGAAATGAAACTTAGCTTCCAGTGGTATTTTATAGATTTTACACTTTTCAGAACTTGAATCATAGATTTTTGAGCTGAGACTGAACAATGAAGGATTGTATAGTGCTATTAGGTAATTTCCTCTTTAATTTTTGGCCAAAAGAAATGCATTCTCAAAATCTTTGTCTAATATATTTTTAAATCACTCTTATGATGGAACTTCTGACATTCTTCTTTAGACAATATTCCCAAATCTAATTAACCAATTAACATCTTTTTTTCCTCCTATTTGAATGAAATTTGCTGCCTTTAAATATTTTCTTTGAAACACCACTTCAGTTCAAGATTTATACATATAATAATAATAAGACAAAAAAAAATACTCCTAATAATGATTGTTATATGCATAGTTTATTGCAGTAGTAATGCCTTCTGTTTAAAAAAATCTGATTCATATGTCAGATGTACCCTGATGGACAGTGGAATCCTTGCAGCCTGTATGCTGACAAGGAGATTGGCATCCTGTCAAAGCCAGAGCACTTGAGGGTGAAATGAGGCACAAACAAGAGGTCCACTAACCCAGAGAAATGTGTTTGATTGGCTGTGCAAGATCTCTTTATCTTCTAACTCCTTCTAGATTCTCCTCCCTTGCAAGGTCAGGCACCCAGAGGAGCAATTTATAAACTCACAGCTCATATTCTGGTTGCAGTTCCAGAACTGACACAAAATTAAATCAGTCTTGAGTGCAGTAGGATACAAAAATTACCTTCCCAGTCTACTGAGCCCTTCAAGACTTCCAATAAATCTCCCAGCGGCAGGATTCCAGTGCTGGTTGCCTATCTTTCTTGCCTTACAGAAAGACCTTGAAATGGAAACAGAAGGGTTTTCTTTGAAGTCATATTTCATAGCACAAAAAGACATGCACAGAAGCAGCTGACTTAAGTGGTTTCCCCCTCTCGTTCAAAGTATTTTCAGAAAAAGTATTAAATGGGACTTTTTAGTTAATCCCCAGAACTCTTAATTGCAGAGGCCACAGCACATATGAAAGCAGGAGCTGATATTGACAAAGGCTCCTTTTAAAAAAAAAGATGAAGGCAAAATACTTTAAAAATATGCAGGCTAGAAGAAACATTATTATGCTTCATCTAATTGCATTCCTCCCCTGAAAATTATAGCACTCCTCCCTAAAAAATATTAAACTTAAGCAAGCATATTCACTTCATCTTACAACTGGCACTGAGTGCAAATGAAATATATCCCTGTGTAATTATTAAATTGAGCAAGCCATAATTACCTCTAGTAAGATTCCCGGGGCTTCAGTAAGAGATGTGCTGAGTTTTAGAGCAACCCTTTCACTTCCTCTTGTGGTAAAGCAGGAATGGGTCTCAAGGCTGGCTCTGGTCCTTCCAGAGCCCATTTTGCTGGTGTGTGACCTGGCATGGGCTCCCTGCACTATCACGTTGGCTTGTTCCTCTTTCCCAAGAGCTCATGGAGCTGGAGGACAGGCAGGGCCACATGAAGGTGTGGTCCCTGAACAGAGGGGTCCAGGAAATTCCCCCACAGTGGATATTACATGACAGTGATGCCACTCAGGGGAGGAACAGCTCCCTGCAGAGAGAGGGTGACTGCCCTGACACAGGTGACCACAGGCATTCAGAAAGTTTTCAGAATCTTCATGAAGGTCACCCTATCCTTTCATAAAGAGCTGCTGTGGATTCTTTAATGTCAGGCTTTCTCTTGCTTGAACCAGATTAAATACTGCACAGTGGATATGGACAACAGCCCTGGCACCTCCCAAACTTTGGTCCTGACGCTGATACTGGCTTTAGCCTGGGACCCACTTCCATTTAGGTGTAGAGCCTTCTGAATTTGTTTGTGTGCAAGTGGGCTCCAGGAGGAACTCCCACGTGAGTGACCTGTGAGGAGTTCATTTTGTTTAAGGCTGCTTAAAGTGTTATTGGAAAATTCTGTAAGGCAGCTCAAGTGAGTGAAAATGATTTGCCTAGGATGAATGTAACCACCAGTGCATTACTTCACATAATCTAAACAGAGTTTCAGGCACACTTCATCTATCATTCCCTGAAAGAGGGAGGCTGAGTTAATGCTCTCTGACAAATATTATGTTTCTCAGGCAGCCCTGGTGCTGTCTTCCACATTTCCTGACCCACTTTGATTAGATATATAAACAGCACAACTAAAACACAGGTTGGATTTTGCTGTTGGAAATGCAAGATAAGGATACCATAAATGCTCATCAACACCCCAGCCCTCTTTGTAAGAGACACCCAGCACTCGTGAGATTGGAGATTCCTGCTCAGTGCTGTAAGATGAGTCACTTGGCTAATAACTATGATTTATAATAGCATTTTAATTGCTCCCTGGACTCTCTGATGAAGACAGAAGAGGGCAGGGTGTCACACCTCGGGACAGTGTCCTACAGGGCAGGGGGAGAGGGGAGAGCAGGGCTGATGTCCAGTGGTAAGTGAGCATCGCTCAGAGGGCAGCTGGAGAGGCCCAGGAGGAAAGGAGGAAAGGATGCCAGGCAGAGCCACTGATGGCTCCTGGCAGCTGGTTTGCTAACGCTGACACTCTCTTCTGAATCTAATATGAATGTCAGGGACAGGACTGGGAGCTGATAATGAAGAGGGAAAACTCTAGCTTTTCCATGTTGCTTTTGCTACAAAAAAAGTGTGTCTAGCAAATCTTTTGGTGCTACAACTCTGTACTCAATGTTTGAGTAGGTTAAATTTGCCCTAAAAACACCCACTGCCTCAAATGTATTCATTCATTAGCTCTAAGTGGGCCCATAGCCACATCTCTGGGCATGCATACAAAGAGTAATCAGAAAAAAATTGGGAAGTTTCCCTGCAAACATGTAAACCTCCTACATTCATCAAACTGCAATTCCCCAAAGTCAGTCCTCACTGCTCACTTTCCCAGAAAGAAGCATTACAGAGAAACTTGGAAGTCAGCAAAACAATGTACAAGGCACACATCCTCACTATATTGCTAATCCAAAGGGCTCAGAGGTTAACTGAGAGCTGGCGGCAAGAACAAAAGAGTTTTCTCTATCTGGTTTCCCTGATACAATCATGCTAAAACATTGGCTGGAGCAGTAAAGGCTTAAGACAGCACTCCAGAGAGCTGGCCTTGTGCCCTATCTTTGGATCTTCACTCAGTTTTTAGGGGAGGAGAGTACAAACTGAGCAATGCCACCTTCCTCAGGCTGTACAGAGAGGCATCTCTGAGACTGCTAAATTGTCACTTGTTATAGCCAACCATACAATCTATGTGTCCTGATTAACCAAACCCCAGATTTAATTCTTCATTTTGCAGTAAGAGTCTAATCCTACTCTCTTGTCTATCAGATATCTAATTTACATTTCTACTGAATATTGAGATGGAAGAAGAGCATCCCAGAGTTAGTGGTAGTCTTATGTGGGTTATAATAAGACTACTGCTTATTGCATTTGGTGCAATCTTTATATAAGAGACCAAAGTTTTATTAATGGGAAAAAGGGAAAAAATAGCAAACACAAATTCTGCCACTGCTAGGAAACAAAAAATGGTTGTGGTTGTCAGCCACAGCAACAGAGAAATAATTAAATTTGTTTTAACTGCTCCCAGAGATTTCCACATCAAACTGGTGAGGGGGGTGGATCTGGCTACAGACAGCTTACGTTTGGTCAGGCCGTGCACAACCCCAGCAAGCAAATCTCTGACCAGGATAAATTTACAAAAGAGAGGACAATTTATTAAGGGTCAGTTTGTACAGTTAATGAGGATTCTCCAGCCTGCAATGGGGTGGGAAGAGCCCTGACAGCCCAGTCACCAGCTCAGTCCACAATCAGCTGATTGCTTACCCAGCCTTGTTGCACCTGCACTAAGGGTAAATTGGATTCCGTGGAGCCTTCTTTAACCTTCTGTGAGTGAACATTATTGTCTGAAGCTCCCTGTAAGCACAGCAAGGCTCTGTGATGGGTGCCACTGCTATGTGCAGGGACAAGGAAACTTTGGATAACCTGGAGTCTTGCCCAGGGTCAGAATAGCAGAGAAAGAAATCAAGGCAAATCTTAGTCTGCAATGACAACTGAATTAATTTAGGAATTATGAAGAACAGGCTAGTGTTTTGTATTTTTCTCTCCCTCTCCACTGGGACTTGCTTTCCTTTAATTGACCCATTTTATTGACTGTGCTTAAATCTTCTTCAGGTTGCTGCCTACATTGAGCCCCCTCTGGAAGATGATTTCAAGCTCTCTGAAGAAAAAATGGAACTTTGTTTTCAATGGTCTGTGGTACTTTCTGCCATGGTCATTATGTCACTTCTGTGCATTTATTAGTTAGCCTAACAGCAAAATACGACTGAGAGAATGAAGAATCACTGGTGGGTTTGAGGCAGCTACACCATCCCTCCCCTTCCACAGTTGCAAGCTTTGTTACAAATGCTGGAAAGCTGTGGCATTACAGAAAGGGCATCCACAAGGCCCTGCAACCCTGAAAGCCTCTCAGAAAACATCATATGGCTTCAATTTGGGAAAGACCACACACGTTACAGGTCTTATGACACCTGCTATGCATTTTGCCAGTCACTGCCTTGCCTTGCCTTGTGGCTTCTGGTATTGAAGGTGATCTTAAAAATATCTTCTTATTTTTATAAAATTACCACAGCAATACATATTCTTATAAGCACTCTGAGGTTGCATTGCATGAAGAGTGCAGGCCACTGAACCAGTGAAAGCCACATGGCAGAAGCTCAGTTCTACAGAAGATTAGAATTGATTAGAGTGCCCACTGGGGCCACCACTGCTTTGGGAGGTTACTTTTGTCCTGGAATATATAACTCATGCTGCAGCAGCTGTTGTTTGGTTTTCCGGGCTGCTGGTTGTTAAGTGCACCCCACAAATGAAGATGGGAGGTCTGGGGGGTGCCCAGTGCAGAACTGCTTGTATTTCACCTCCCTGTGACTTCTGCTTGCACTGGCTGACCTGATCTTGCTGATGGAAGCCCAGAGGCAAGTGCTGTGCTGGCAGGGAGGTAGTGGCAGTGAACAAAAACTTGATGCATTTTGAGCAGCAAAGGACCATATACTCTACTCGTGCTTTGACAGAAGTACAGGTTTGCTACTTCTTCCTATTAGAATCATCTTGGTGGGGGATTGTGCAGCAAAATGTCAGTGGTAGTTCTCCTCTGAATGTATCCAAACATCCCACACATGCTCTGAAATCTGGCATAATTTGATGGAATGTTTGCATGAACCTCTCCAGCGTCTCTGAAGTTTTGCAGGCTGAGAATGCCATATCTTAAGTAGGTGCAATGCACACTACCTGTGTGTGTCCCCTGGCAGGGACCAGGATTGCCATCAGAAGGACCTTCAAGCATTTCCTATATTCCTAGGCAATGTGAAGGTTAAATGTGGCAGCAAAGTAAGGAACACTCACTGCAAAAAACACCTCTTATAACAAAAAAAAGTGGAGTAACTGAAGTAAACTATGCTAAGGCTCTTAGTTCCATCTGAAGAAAACGGCAGAGCAGCTGCATGTTCCACTCTCTTGGGGTGCAGGTAAACAGAGGGAGCTGGAAGGCATGGGACTGGGCTCAGAGCAGGCTGCCTGTGCTGGATGAGGGCTTAAGTTCCATCACACTGGTGTGGCACTCAGGCTGCATCTGGGGTACTGTGTCCAGCTCTGGGCTCCCCAGCACGAGAAAGACAAGGAACTACCAAAGCAGGCTTAGCAGAGGGTTACAAACATCATTAGGGGGCTGGAACATCTCTCCCATGAAGAGAGGCTGAGGAAGCTGGTCCTGTTTAGCCTCGAGAAAAAAGACTGAGAGTGGATCTTATCAATGCACACAAATATTTATGTTAATGGCCAGACTGTTCAGTGGTGCCCAGGGCCAGAATAAGGGACAGCAGGCCCAAACTAAAATGTAGGAAGTTCTATCTCAGTATGAGATAGATTTCCTCAGTATGAGGAAAGCCTTTGTTTCTCTGAGGGTGATAGAGCACTGGAACAGACTGTCTAAAGGTTGTGGGGTCTCCTTTACTGCAGATATTCAAAAGCTGTCTGGATGAGATCTTGTGCAACCTGCTCCAGGTGAACCTATTTTTAGCAGGGGGGTTGGGCTGGATGATCTCCAGAGGTACCTTCCTACACCAGCCATTCTGTGATTCTGCGATGTTCATTTTTATTTTCTTCAGCCCCTCTTATTAGAGGCTTTAACTTTTCTTAAAGTCTTGGAAGAAAAAGTCCACAGGCCTAGATATGTGTTATTGTTTTGTTTCAAAATTCAACAGTGAGCTCTTTACCGATTATTTAGTCTTAAAGGCTATTTTGTAATTTAGGATTTTCGACACCAAAAAGCAGGCTTTTAAATCAGAAAATATGCATGCTGGAACTAGGATTCCATTGTTTCACTCTAGAGTCATTAAAACATGTTTTATGAGTTCCTCAAGAATAATGCATTGTTGTGTTTGTTCAGATAAGTGGACAATGCTTTTATCTCTTCTGGAAAACAGAAAACCTCCCTTGTGACTCACAGCCCTTGTGGACTCTTGGCTCTATCCTTAATTCCCCCAGCATCCCTTGCCTTTTCTTTCACCAGTGAAATTTAAGAAGCTTTATAGTACTGATAACTTCGCTGTCCCAAACCCAGAGTCCCAGATGACCTCTGAGCCAGTGTCAATAGAGCACCTCCCATGTTTTCTCTACTCCTTTAAGATCTGCCATAATTTCCTGCAGCCCCCTGGTTGGGTCAGATATGCTTTTTATTTGCAGCTCCTCCTCCTCATCTGACATTATTCATTGCTGTTTTTTCTTAACCTCTTTGTTCATATCTATAGATTTCACAATTAAGAAAATAGATGTTTGAACAGTGCATGTTCATTTGCTCACTTTCTGGAGAAAGTGAGATTGTGCACCTCAGGGTGTGCCTCAGCTGTGCCATGGCCAGGAAGAGGGACGGACACATGTGGCATCCTCTGTGCCACCTGTGTCTGACCTCTCTGCATGACAACATCGACCACACTGTAGAGGTGGGCGGAGCCCTGGTGGCTTTGCCCTGGAGAGAAAGATTGCACAACTTCTTTGCAGACACCTAAGATAAGGAGCAAGCTCTCTGTTATGGCTACCACAAAAAGCTCACAAGCTTCTAGAAGATTTTATGTAGATCTGTTGTGAATGATTGGCTTTGTACCCTTTCTCTCTCACTTTTGGTGCTTCATAAAAACTCTTGGGTCTCCTTAGTCTCCAGGGTACTCTGTCCTTGGATTTTTCGCTGGTACATTTGCAATAAAGTACCTCTGCAATAAAGTATCTCATGCGGAATCTCCATACAGACTCTCTCTCTCTTTTTCCCAGGCTGGCTAAAAGAGAAGCAACCTCGCAGAGGCAGGAGCTGAAAAATCACTGAGCTGAGAATCATTGAGCTGAGATTACATGAGCTGAAAAATCACTGCTCTGCCTTCTGCTGAGACGCTCTCTGATGGCTGAGGAAAGCGCTCTTGCCTTTTAAGAAGCTGTCTTTGACAAGGTACCTTTTGGGGTAGCTCTGAGCTTTTCTAGGGTCCTGCTCTCAGGACTCCACCACAGCCGGAACACCACACAACTGATCTCAGGCAAAGGAGACATCACAGATCCACCTCAGCTCCTGTGATGCAACAGTCAGGATGATCTCCCAGCTCATGGGAGACTTCTCAGCTTCAGGCTACATCTGCTGTTGTGTCTTGGAAGCAGCAGAGGTGGATTCCAGCTGTCACCTTCACTTTCTAAGCTTCTTTTCCAGTGTTTAGAAATGCGTATTTCTGCCATATCTTCCTGTAAGATGTTTCACTTTTCCAAATGTTTTTCCGTGGTTGTACCAGCCTCACTTTTGTCCCTTAGTTCTTCCACAAGGCCCCACTTGTCTGATGGGTGGGAGGGTAATGTGTATGCTTCTGACTGTGATTGTCTGTCTCTGCTTTATCTGACATAATTGTAGCATGTATTTTTTTTTTTATTATTCCCAGTACTCATTTGCTTATGTTACAAAGTATTAGAGAACTTTTCAAAGCAAAATATCTTTTATTTGAGTCAGATGAAGGAATGAAGAGCACAGAGAAATCTTTTGGTTAGTTTTACAAATTTATGAAGAAACATGAAATAACAGAGTTTG
>VWYO01028659.1:197815-233865 GCA_013400275.1 Rhadina sibilatrix | reverse complement strand
GCCCATTATCAGAAGGTGTCAGGCCTCTCTCCCACAGATGAAAATAGAATACACATGTTTGGCTCCACAACCCAGGACACATACTCAAGGAAAAAGACTAACTAGCAAGGGAATAAAATCTAAATGAAATTAAATCAGTCCAGCTCCATTAATGATCAAAGTTTTTTGGGTTAAGGTTAAAGGCTGAAGTGAAGCAGACTCCTTAACTTTTCCTTTGTGTGTGGAACTTGTCCACAAAACATTTCACAAGGCTATCAGAGAGCTTTCTTAAGGGAGAAATAGTCAGAGTCCAAACTTGGACCAGATACAGATTTGAAACTAATCCTACCTCTCCTCAAAACACCATGAGGTAAGCACATTCAGAGCACCCTACAGACTCGCTAGAGACATCTGAGATTCGAGCTGTCAGCTTTCCTTCTGTTGCATATTGCCACAAAGTAAAATCCAACAAGGGGTGATGTCTCCCTCAGATGGTCTTTGGAGTGCCAAACCCCAGCCCGTTCCACACAGCTCAGGGGAGAGGTGCCCCTCTGCCCATGGTCTGCTCTGCCTGGGGTGGGAGTCACATTGCCAGTGGCAGCCTTTAACCATGACCACTTTCAGCCATTTAATGCAATTGTAATTATCTCACAGACTAGGCAGATATGACAAGAAATGTTAAAATTTGAATGAGCAGGAAGTGACTCAGCTCAGGCGATGAGAAATGACTCTGAGGTACATTAGGGCTATCTCTCACGGCATCACTTCCATGCTGCCTTGCTGAATCATTCCCATGGACATTGCCAGCTCCAGGATTATCATCAGGACTGAGCTGAGCAGCACACTATCTGCTTTTAAAAGTTTAAGTGTTCTTAACTCTCCCTATCCTTGGTCCCATGTGGCTGAATGCAGCTGAATTTGACATTGCTGTGAGCAGCACTGCTGTACTCAGATAGGCTGGTGGGACTTTGGGGCTTTCTGTCTTTTTTAATGTGATCACACTAATGTCAGTGTTAGTCCCAGTTCTTTTCCCTTAATTTTTTACTCCAAGTTACTGGCCTGTTTGAAATTTGTTTTTCGCAGTCCTGTTCCCTGCTACTGGTCAATTTTTAGACTCCAGTCACCTCTCTGGATAAATAAATACTAACAACAGTGCTAAACATTTCTGAAATGAATAGCTTTAAACTTTGCTCTGCTTTTTAACCTGCTATTCCCAATTATGAAACAACATAAAAAGCATCACTTCTCATCACTTTCATTACTTTCTGTTTTGACTTCTAAACCAAAGCTTACCATTGCTGAGATTTTTCCCTGCCTGAGTGTCCTGGTTTCAGCTGGGATAGAATTAATCTCTACAGCACTGATGCATTCAAGCATCTGAAGCATCTTCTCTCATGATCACTGTGACATTGTTTCAGTGTTTTTCTACAAGGATGTGAATATCTTCACGTAAGAGGTTCCAGTGTG
Source organism: Rhadina sibilatrix (assembly GCA_013400275.1). NCBI lineage: Eukaryota > Metazoa > Chordata > Aves > Passeriformes > Phylloscopidae > Rhadina > Rhadina sibilatrix. Next base: position 232,419 of record VWYO01028659.1, on the reverse strand, counting down.
CCTGAGTGGCCTGTTCATGAACCAACCTTTGCCCTGGCTCACACAAACCTCTCTTGCAGTGCCTGTGTCATTACGGATTTACACCTTGCACCACCCAGTATCTTTGCACTGCTCAGAAAATGTTGCCTTTAAGCAGTGCTCTTGCTTTTGGTGTCAGAGATTTTCTCAGCTTTGTATCTTCTCAATCATTTAAAAGAGAAAGCTCAAAAGACTCTCCTGCTGACTGTAACTCCAGGGTGAGGCTTGCTACACTCCAATACTTTGTCCGTTCATTACATGGGCCTAAGTCCTGCCCATAGGGAGACCCCCTGTCAGACAGTCAGTGTAAAGACAGCTTAAAATTGATGCATACATGTTGTAGCCTTAGTGATTCCTTACACCTACAGGGCAGGTTAAAAGGGCATTAACCTAAGGGAAAATCTGCCTCTGGTTTCTTCTCTTGGGTCTTCCTCTACACCTCTACACTCTACAGATNGGCCAGGAACAGCATTTAGAAATCTTTCTGAAGCAAAGATATTTTCTTTTTTTTTTTTTTTTTGTCTTCTTCTCCTGCTACATGGTCTGCTTATAGGCATTTCATCTTACAAAACATAAATCTGGCCAGTAAGAAGGACCTCCTCTTTGTTCATATAGATTCCTCTTCTTTCTTAATACGTCTAGCCCTCAAGAGTTTGAAATCATTCCCAGCTGATTTTGGGCGGTGGGGATGTTCTCTCCTACCAACCCTCTATAACACAATTTTTCATACAACATTTTGTTGTGAAATGTTTCACGAAGTCACATTTTCAGTGTGTTGCAGAAAACAAAAACAAAAAACCCCACAAGTTTTATAAAACGGAACAAGGAGAATGCAAGGTTATTTCTTTGAAGAAAAAATGTGAGTCAAAAAATGATGGAGACTTACTTATAGTGGCTTTGTCTTTGTTCCAGCAGCACATAATGGAGAACACCAATATCCACACCAGACAGCTTGAAACAAGTTATTTCCTATACACTGAAAAGAGTCTCACTCTAATCCACTTCAAATCTGGGCACTTCAGATTTTCTGCTAAGGATGTATTTCTTCCTTTAGCTAATTTTAATTTACATGGGCAAAGTATTTTGCTAGTCCATTTTTATCAGCAAGTCTGATGCTAGAAAGGCAGGCAACTGGATCTTTGGTTTCAGCAAAGGATTGCCATCTTGTTTCAGACTACCAACTCACACAGAAATGTCATTTCTTGTCCCAAATTATGATCCTCCTGAGTGTCACACAGATGAGGTACAAATTGGTGTTCCCAACAGGAACTCATGGGAATGATCTGGTTTTGGTGGGAGGAGATGGTGCCATTGCCTGACCCATACTGCTGTTCATCTTGAGAAGAAAATAGTGACAGCACTGCTGAGAAGCAGGAAATGAAATGGAATATTTACCCTCACTGTCAGCTGTATTTGATATACAATCCTGAAAGACACAAATGGTGACTATGTGTGCCTACTGTCAGTACCCCAATTGAAAAGGTGTTACTTCCATACAGACTGAAGGTGAGTAGATGAGTATTGGATACTCACAATCCACATACACATCCATCACAGTTTGCAGATACTCTATTCACATCCAAAGGATACATTTCCATTGAATATCAATTCCTTCATGTGAATTCAAAAATTCACACTGTAATACTTTTGGTTAACATATATTCAGCTGTACCAAACATGTAAGGTATCTGGACAGGTGAAAGTTGGTCTCCTCTCCCATGTAGCAAGCAATTGGACAAGAGGAATTGACTCAAGTTGAACCAGGGGAGGTTTACATTGGATATTAAGAAAAATTCCTTCACTGAAAGGGTGGTCAAGCATTGCAACAGGAATTTTCCAGGAAAATGAAGTCACCGTCCATGGAAGAGTTTAAAAAGTATGTAGATATGGTGCTTAGAGAAAGTGGTGGATCTGGCAGTGTTAAGTTAATGGTTGTACTTAATGGTCTTTTACTTTTCATTACTTAGAGGTCTTTTCCAATCATAACGATTCTAACAGGATTGCTTCCAGAGATTGCTCAAATGGCCCAGGATCTTCAGCTCAGTCTACACAAATTTTTAACCGTGATTTATATTCCAGTTGTACTTGTACTTTTCCTTAAACTCCACATCTCTTGTACTTAGCTTTCTATGGAAATCAGACTAAGATTATTTGTCAGGTACTAGAACTAGCTAATAGAGCCTAAGTCATTAGTTCAATATTGTAATACTAACTAATTATAAAATAACTTATTTCTTTCTATATAAAATTGAAAAGAAAAATTTTCCTCAATTTATGAACACTCAGAGAAGCTGAGAGTCAGCTGTATATAAAGGCCTCAGAGGTCTGATAAAGAGGCTTGAAAGGCTCACACTTTAACAACCTAAGTGCTGACTGCTTTGTTCCTGCTGTAACCATACTACTGTTCCTCTTCACTCAAAACAATGTATTTACTTACATTTACTTACCCAAAAATGCTATCACTCACTGCCATCTAGTGTTAATGGCACAGACTGCCAGGAATTTAGGATTACTATTATTACATTTTTCAAGTTTGGCCTATCCTGAGAACCTGGCCATTTTTTCTACTTACAGAGGGATCTGCAGATGCACAGCAGTGCAGCCAACCCAAACTGCTTATTCACGGGAACGGATCTGATTTTAGGGGCCACAGCAATTTCAGAGACTATAGTTGTATTTTCACTTTTTTTTGCTCTGATTCTGCTTATATGTTCTTCTCTGTGTCACACCAGGCTTGGCCCTGGAGCAGAGCTGCTCCTCCAGCAGCCTCCTCCTTTCTCTATTTTACCTGGCAAGGATTTAAAGTCTCAAAGCTGGGATAGAGCAGTTGGGTGAGAAAGAATTTTGCCTACTGAACATCTGTGGCTATTTTAAGGCACAAGTCACTCTAATTTACAGTGCATCCTCCAGTGTTTTCTGAAGACTGGGCAAGTTCTGTACAGTGTGAATTACCTTCTGGTGACTTACCTTTTAAATAAACAGGAATCATAAGCAGTTTTTATGAGAAGAATTAAAGTACACTAAGTTCTTAAAGCAAATGTCTAAATTCAGAAGTAGACCACAAAGCCTTATCACCACGTAGAGTCATAATTGGTTTATTAGCACTGGTTTTCAAAGAAATATATTCAGGTATTTAAGCACATTTTAATTTGTTTATTTCTAAATTTAATATATTACCTTATATTACATAATGCACTGAATATTCAGTAAATGAATAATAAAACCAGAAGTGCAGATTAAAGTAGCAATATCAGTTTTAGGTTATCAGGAAGGCCAAGATCACATTAGCACTCACTATAAGGACAGCAAGTTGTAAATGACTAATATTAAACCTGTCATTCTATCATTGCTATATGCATGCTAGTACAAATGATCCCTCTGTGAGTTGCTTCCACTTATCTAGAAAAGAAAGTAGGTCTTCCCTAACATTACAACTTCATGATCCTTTATTTCATACCTTTCAGGCCTGATCCTGCAGTCCCTACTCAGCAAAACTTCCAACACACTTTGTCAGATTAGTTTCATACTTCTTTAAGCTACATAAAGTAGTACATTGGCTCTGTTCAAACACCTGAATAGTAAATGACTAAAAACTAATTTCTAAAAATTTAGAAATTCTAAAAATATTCGTAACAGAAAATAATGTAATTACATACAGACCTAAGTGTACTAGGGCCAAATCCAGGAACAGATCTAGACAGAAGCCTTGGGAACTGCCAAGACAGCAAGGTTGGCCTCTGTTGAATTAGGCACTTTTCCTGATTAGCCAGTCACTTTTAGGATCACAGTTTTGGATGTAGACATCTCCAGTCTCCTTAAATACTGTTTTGAGCACCTGCATCCTGGTTTTGGATCTGGCCTTTTTTTATACTTGAGTACATGATGTTTCACATTACCATTATGCAAAGACAATAAGTGACCATAAAGTAGAACAAAATGATAATACAACATGATATCATAGCCAAGTCTAGAAGAAGCTATTGTTCTTTTCTGTGCTTGGGTTAGGCACATTTGTTTTAACAGCTTTTAACACCGTATCCCATTTACTGTTTTTGTGTTCCAGCTGCCTTTTCCTAAATTTGTGCTGAAATAAATCATTGCTATCTTCATCCTCAGCCTCTGATACTATCTCCATTTTTTGGATAATCAGTTTAATGAGGTCATGCTGCTTTTCCAACAATGTTGATATATCTTTGAGCCTAAAAAGCAAGCAAACAAACAAACAAATACCCATCAGGCTTTTTCATTTGATTTCAAGGGACATTTAAGTCATTAAAATTATAGATGCAAAAATTGACAGTACTGAACTTCACCCTTCTGCCAGTACTTAACTAAACCCTTCTGCTAACAAAGACTATTATCTAGAATACATTTAATTCTTCAAGATGAAGTACCTCTCTATGTTACAGGAAATAGGATTAAAGAACAAATCTGTGGTTCTTGTGAAAAGTAACTTAATATATAATTAAAGTACAAGCAACTTTACTCACAAAATAAAGTTGTTGACTGCTCTATCAAGTTTTTCCTATTGCCAGAGTTGCAATGGCAATTAAGCTACCAAAACCATTTAGTGAAATTCACAACTACTTTTACAACACATAAGAAATACTGATGAGGCACTTACTGATTCCAATCTTTTTCAAAGTGCTATCCAAAGTGCAATTGATGCATTTAAGTAATTAAACTAAGTTAGCATCACACATACACAACACAGTATCTGTTATCTTTAAAGAAACAGTGAGAGAAATGGGAAATGCGACTAGAAACTGTCTTTATCAAACTACCAAACAGGCGTTTTGAAACTCCACTTTTCTGATGTCTGGACTCACAAAATTACAACATGAAATCTAGTGTGACTGAAAAGGTTCTTTGTGAAGAATAGTTGGGGAGCTTTAGATGCAGTTAGGTTTTTTGCTTGTGGGGTTTCTTTTGTTTTTGTTTTTGTTTTTTTTAAACAAGAAATGGTAATACATCTTAAAATATGTGAAAAATCACATGAATAAAAACACAAAGCAATAGAAAATCCCATAACCAAAACACAAAACTATGTACATCCAGTACTGACAATAGCTCCAGTAGTAACCAAACTCTGTTTTTTACTCTGATAATAAAAACACATTGGCAACATAGTAAGAGTTTTCAGTCAATATTTTCAGACTAGTAAAAATGACCTGCCATAACAATATGATCACAAGTGACTCTACTGCAAATAATTTTATAAAATTATGAGTTTTTTCCTTCTCTGTAGAAAAAAAAATCCCAATCAAGAAAGAGTCCGTTTTATGCTGTTTTATAATATATTGATGTAGTATGCATTTGAAGAAAGACTTGCTAAAGTCCATGATTTGCCTATACCTGTAGGGTGTATCTTACCCTCCTTCAACCCTTGCTAAGTCCTTCACTCAAAAAACCCCACTCAATCTGAATCTGTGCTGGAAGACAAAAAGCTGGTAGATTTAAAAAAAAAAAGGTAAAGAAAAAATGGATAGAAGAAAGTGCAGGGGAAAGTGAGGCTGAGCGAGACAGAATACGTTTTTCTGGCTGTACACTCACAGAAAGCTTTTTTGAAACCACTCTTAAGGATATGTTGGTTTGATGAGTAAGTCAGGAAAGTACAAAGAATTCCTTGAAAGGCTTTGGGAAACATGATTTGTTCAAGGGAGAATCAAGACACCAATCCATTTTTGGGGAAATAATCTGAATATGATTTACCATCACAACAGGGGAAAGTCAGTAACAGATTGTGTACACTTGCAAACCAACTGGAATTACATTGCTTGGGAGTTCCAAAGAACCCTTGAAAACCTCCATGTGAAATTAACTAAAACGAAAATGCATCTTCCCCATTACTTCAGATTACTTTAAAGAGCAGCGGGCTGTGCTGGTTTGGGCTGGTGACACTGAATTTTACTTTTTAGATACAGTATGGAGCCTTAAAATGCTTTTTAGAATAGGAGTATGTTCATAATATTGGTTCTACTTATTTTTACAGCTGTAAAATATCAGAAAAAGTACCTGTATTTCTGCTTCAGAACTTCCAATTCTAGTGTTGTATCAGGGCTCTGTGCATACGTGGTAGAATCCTCACACCCAAAGCAATACTGGAACACACTCTAAACAAAACATGGAACCAACTTAAATAGATCCTATAGTCTGACAATAGATTAAACATGTGACCAGTAATTCTTTACACAGTGTTAACATTGAAAAGACTTTCTGTTATGATGTTATTTTCTTATATATTAAAACATTTGTTTCTGAAAATTTGTTTTATAAGAAAATTCAGTCTATCAACAACAGCTCAAATAAAAGAAGAAAAGCCAAAAGGGTGTAATTCTACTTATTATCTGAAAAGCTTTTGTAGTTTGTCTCAAGCCATAAAGTTACAGTTCATTGAGTATTCAAACACTAATTTTATTTGAATACAGTTGCACTCAAACTGATTTATCATTTTCACTGACCTTAGTCAAGGTCTAATCACAATTCCCTTGATGTCAGTTAATGATTGAGTCTAATAACACAATGTCCTTGGCAACGTGTGTACAAAGTCAATCACATCCTTTTTTGGTAAAAATTCTTCTATTTAATATTCTTACTGTCTTACCATAAATCCACAGTATCTCGGCCTGTTGGGATATACAGTGATTGATTCCTGGTCCACCCGACTTAAGAACCAAAATGGCAGCTTCTTCTCTAAGTTGGTATGAAGATTAACCTAAATGCAGTTTCACATTTAGAATGAGATACATTGTCTTAAGACAAATACACATTATATGTGAAAATAACCATCATGCCATTGTATTCAATTCACTAGTACTACCCCACACTGCAAACAGTGGTATAGTACTTGAATAGTCCAGCCCAGGCACGGAAACAACATGGTTTACTCATACCAGTATTGAGTTATCTTGGCAGAATTTATTATGTGGAGTAATAGATCTGCACTCTTTTAATTAATGGGAATTTGGTATAGCAGAATGAATTTGCTATCCTTTTGATTTTTTTTTGATTTTGTGTACCTTCTTTCCACTGCATAGGTTCTCTACTAAAAGACAACTGTGATTTCAAGCATTGCAGCGACTGATTTTGAGATTCTAGTTTTGGAAAAACTCAGAATTGCTTGAACTGATGGTTGAAAAATTCCTTAAAAATGCCTTTGCTTGTACACTTCCTTGGCAATGACTCATATGAGTGAAAATGAGATTCAGAGTAGGATGCCATGTTCACCAATTTGCTTTAGAGATATCCTAAGATAGTTAGGAATGTGATGACAAATCAACTAATTATCTAAATGGTGTTTTAGCAATGACATGTACTTCTAATATTTGATGCTTTCGTGGTGTGTTACTCACCTGCATTGCAATCCTTTTGAGTGCAGCATATTTTTGTACTTCAGCAATATCACCAACAGCCAAACCAATCTAAAAAAAAAATTATTATGGGGTTTTTTTCATTTCAATTGTATTTCTAATGCATACTTAAATAAAAAAATATTCTAGAGTTAAATTATTTTTTTCACTTGAATTTGCAAACATTTATTCATATTTGGAAAATATGTATCAATAAACGTAGAGAGTGTTTTTACTGACAACACTCAGTTGGTAAGGCACTGAAGTGCTAATTTTGCCAAGAATAAGATCCCTTCTTTTATACTCTTCATTACTGCTGTAATGTTAAGGAACAGGCTGACCTCTTGATTACGTAGGACCATGACCACAATAAACAAGTTCAAAAAACGTGAGGTGTTTGACTGTCATTGCTCAGCTCATGTGAAAACGTGATTTCCTAAATAAAAATTATGGAAATAAATGGAACATGGCTGAAGATATATTACATATTTTATCACTTTTTCATCATATCATGTTTTCTGATTCTTAATGTTCAGGTCAGGTTTGTTAGTTCTAACACTACTTCTCATTGCTGTTTTGTGTGCAATGAAGATTTGAGTTTGGGCTTTTTGGGCTTTATTTTTATTTAAATTTAAAATATTTGTTAGTGTTAGGTTATGATGCAACAAGGGATTAAATAAAAACCATTGTTCCCCAAATTTCTTGATCAAGACCTCAGAATAATACATTGCAGCTCCAATTCAATTAAATTCCATCTCAGTTACTAACTAAAGATATACAAAATACTCCTGCAGAAGTGAGCTGTGGGAAAACTTTCAGAGCAGTAAACTGAATGGAAAACAAGTGCAGAGAATGGAGACATTTTAATATTTTACTGAAATTATCTGTTAAATAATGAATGGCTGTCACTTACTGAAGTAATTCTATACACTCTCTATATACTCATGCTTAACCCCTTTTGTATATTAATAAATAGCTATTTATTACTATTACTTACTAGCAAGTTCATAAGAAGGATTGGAATAAGCAAGGTAAATATAATGAGAACCGTGTAACTCAGGAATGGATATGGCAATTCACTGCTTAGTAAAGGATCAAGGAATGCATCATGGTAATTAATGTCTCCCAGCATCATTGCAAACGTCTTCATTACGGAAAGCAGAGGCGTGCTGTATGTTTGCTGCAAAAAGAAATGTCAAAATAAAGAAAAAAAAAACAACTGATGAAATTTATAAGTAAAGTCTTGAGATGCTTTAGTCAAAGATAATATTTATAATGATAAAAACTTAACTATATTATTGAACTAACCTGTGAACCCAAAAGGACAAAGAAACTCAGCCCGAAGGCCAGTATCAGGAAAAAGAAAACCACAGCAATCCGAATCAAAGTCCTCAAAATTTCCCAGAACATCACAACATAGATTCCATAGTTCTCAAATCTAGGAAAAAGATGTAGAATCAGTCATAGAATCACTTACTTCGGAAAAGACTTTTAAGATAATCAACCATTAATCAAGCACAGCCAAGTCTACCCCTGAACCCTTACATACTGAAGTTCAAGTCCCTTGCAGTTATTTGTGTAAGGCAGTAAGTAATGCTGGTTTTCATCTGTGGAAAGGGATACTTGTCTCTCTCAAGAGATTCTGTGATGGTAACAAACCTATTTTACTTTCACATCCAAAAGGATGCAAATGATCCTACTCACAGCAACTTACTCTGCATAATCTTACATTTTAACGCACAGGAACAATGTTCAAGATAGTATTTTCATGGATAACAGTTATTCTCTCCATAGGCACAGGCAGTAGTACAGTATTGTATCGCTGCTGCATTCAGAATAAAAACATTAGCAAATATCCAATTTTTTCTGCTTCTCAAAGCAAAGTAGCAACCAGAACAAAGGACAACTGGCACCATAACCTACGTAGCAGCCACACAGCTGACTGAAAAGATTTCACTTCTTACAAGATGCAACACAAATGACACTATTTAGTTTTACTGTAATACAAAGAATGGTAAACAAGCAAACAAAAGGAAACACACTGCTCAGGAAGAGAAGGAGAATATCATAATTTTAAGACACCTGTGTTTCCAACAACAGTCTGTTGTCGGCAAGCCTCTCCTATTCTTGGTTAACACAAAACCTAAATCTCAGAACAGGAATTATCATAAAGCAGATTAAATTACTTTTTCTTTCAAGACAGAACTTGGGGATTTATGTTCTCCCTCAAATCCAGGGACCAAGAGATTTTTTATGCTACTATAGTAGCAACTGTGAAAATCCCTATGTATGTCTTTCACTCTGAAACATTATGTGCAAGACTGAGAAGGTCAGGCTGGAAATAAAGCAAACCTGATCTTCTCTTACTTATTAGGCATTTATTAGGCAAAATTTAGTTGAAGTCAATGGAATCACAGGCTGCTTTGGAAGAAGACAGCCTAAATGAGTTTAAAAAATCATGTGTAAAATGTTTTAAAAAACACTGCTACACACTTGAAAAAACAGTCAGGTCAGGAAGGCATTTCATCCAACAGCAGAAGAAAGGCTGTGCAATCATCTGTTTACTTTTTTGTTGTTTAGGTTGAACTCCCATTTTGCCCAGAGCAGACAGGGCACACCCATTCATTAGTCAGCGAAGGTCAGGGAGGGGAGGACAAGGTTTGCAGCAGACCAAGACCATAAAGGTACTCTCCTTGACATTAACTCTGTTTACAAACCACATCCTTAAACATCCCTACTACAGTAAAACAACTCTGAAATGAATCAGCAAATGTGTTTGTCTGTCTGCAAGACTGCACGGGGGTGTTTAGTGCATATATACAATAAGAATCAGAAGAACATTTATGCACTGTTATCACATGAAGTCCTGCTCAGGCACAAATGTGTTTAATTTATTAATCTTAAGCACTACACCCACAGTATCTTTTTCCTCCACCCAGCTCTCCTGCAGTTCATAACTCTTGGACACTATTGTACCAGAGACAAGATTCAAGATAATTAAGGGCAATAAACAGCACATAATGTCAACTGAAGAAATAATATCATCCCTTGTAATTCCATCAAGACACACATCTGTGACTGCAAGGACACATGGTATATGGAATTTATAAAGAAGTGAGATGTGCCATTTAATATGGGAAATGATAAAAGAATTTACCTTCTCCCAGGTATTACCCATAAAACCTGACTTCCTTATGCCTTTCATAATTCATATCCTTCTGGGTTCTTTTTAAGTCAAAATCTATGCAGTGTAATGAAAGATGATTTAAAAAAGATAAAATTAAGCCTGGCTATGCTTAATGAACATTAAAATAAATATTGTTATTTCTATAGTTGCTATAACATATGCTATGATGCTCTACGTGAAAAACACTGAAAACAACTTCACAGTTCATCAGAGATAAAAAAATTCCTATGGTACTAATCTGGAAACTTGTATAGTTTGAAAAAAAATACAAAATGAGACTCTCAAACTTGATCAGTCACAGGTTAGGATATGTAAAATACCTGAAAATATTAAAATATTTTATCATAAAGCCCATAAAAAGTTTTACCGTTGAAGATAAAGCAAGAAGTTCATCCAAGACAAGTATACAGCAATTGCTCCACATTCCCACTGCAAATGAGCTGGTGTATTAATAAATAAAGAAGACACAAAAATTATGCTTGTAGTATAAATGGTCCAGTCCAGTAGATTGGAGTAATCCAACAAATATTTCAATTTCTAGGATTTAAGAGAGAAAGGTTAATATTTACAAGTCATCCATCATTAAAACACTGAATTCAATGTCTTAAAGACACTATTTAATTTATCTTCCCAGTTTTAATCTTTATATCTATAAATTAAAAAAGTATAAATTGGCATTTCCCTTCTAATCAGGAAAAAAAAACAGATTAATTTCAATATCATGCTAACTGCCATGCAAGCACACACTGACTAATGTTATTTCTCTCCGTACATACCTGCTGAATGAGCTGAAAAATTTCTTTGCAGATGCCCAGTAAACTCATAATTAGAACTAAACACATACACACCCTTGTGAAGTATGAGTCCTGAAACATAAATCAGAGCACAAAAGAAATTAGAAATTATTAAAGGAATGTTCATTTCATCTCTACCTATTATATATACATTATATTGCCAAGTTAAGTAACCCTGTTAGCTTGTGTCATATTCTTATTACTACCTAAATTCTGTTTTACTAATATTTATTGTGAAATCTATGTACTAGGTTGGGCTGTAAATGTGATTCTCATGAATTTTTCATATATCAGGCTAGCTTCATGAACCTTCGATATCTCTTGAGTTCATTTTATTTCATATTTCTACTAGCATATCCTTTTTGAGTTCCTGACACAAATATTGTTCACTTCAGGGAAAAAACTGAAATAACCATGTACCAATTATAAATTTCTCAGAAAAAAATAAGAAATGAGAACTGATATCTAAAGTGATTGCTGCCAAATGTTTAGAAATATACACTTCAATTTTATTCCTTAGATCATAAATTAATCTAGAAATTATTTAAATAATCACACCTTTTTGCTATAAAAATCCTAAATATATTGTGACTACTAATAAAAGTACCTCATATTCCAAGGGTCTTGCATCATAGAGCTCTGTTCCATTCAAAGGTCTTCCTGGTTGTATGTGAGTGACCAGAAGAGTCAATGGGATGAGACCAAGAGAATATATGCCTAAATTCATTAGATGTGCCCGAAACCCATAGGCCATCCTTGAAAGTGAGAATGTTAAAGTTAAAACACTTTTCAAATTTAGAACAGCATGCATTCAAATTTAACAGCCAACAATGTCTTCAAGACGAGGAAATAAACATTTCTTGAAATGTTCCTTTGTGATGAATGTATTCATCACTCATGTGGACAAAAGTGTATTTGCCACTCTGAAATACTGTTCCTTTTATTTTTAACTTGGCAACCTTATTACATATTTTTGCAATAAAGAGGAAACAAAGATAGCAGCTGTTTGTTGTAAATAGCAAAGAATCTCAAAGCAACTCAAGATTAAGTTGTACTTTATGGAAAAGACATTTGCCCAGACAACCCTATAAATATGCACATTTTAATAAATAACTTTCAGTCACAATAGTCTTTATCTTGACATGCAGTATTATATTTTATATCCATTAAAACAGACCAACCATTTCATAAGCAAATACTCTTTACACACAGGATGACTGAGTAGCTCCATGCGATTGTGGCGCACCATGGCCTACAAAACACAAATACAGATGGGTCAAACTTAATTCATCTAGGCAAGCAAATTGCTTACAAAACTGGCTAGGCCACCTTTTTTACCTGACTATTAGCCTAAAAAAAAGTAAAATGTGTGTAAGATATTGCAAAGTTCTTTTGATTAAGCACTTTGGCCCAAACCCATTACTATCTTGCCCTCTCTGCCTGCTAAGACATTCAGCTTCTCTGCTGGGGCTTTGTTAGCCTATTTCAAGCTTCAAAAATTATACAGGGTATTTTCAACTATACCTCTGATGCCACACTTTTACAATTAATGAGAAAATTATGAATTTATTTATTATTGGACAGTAAAACAACTAGTTGCCAACAGGAATCCCAAAAAACAAGCATATTAAGCCAGAAAGTTTGTTATATAAACATTTTCTGACAAAGAATGAGAGAACAGATTGACAATGCAAAAAACTAGAAAAATTGTTTCAGGCATCATATGTATTTTGCAATTAGCATATGAAACGAATCAGCTTGTCAGGTTTTTAAGTGCTTTACATTCCAGTGCATGGTCACTACAATGCTAGAGTGTGGTTTTCTTCAATGTACCAGCCACACATACAGAACAATATCTTGATCATTCATATTTTTATCTATATCTAAAAAAAAATTTATTTACTTCGTAGAACTTTGGCCCATACCTAATTTCAATATACTTTTAATCTAGAGTTATGGGCTTTGGGGATGAAATATTATGATGAAAAATTCAAACCTCTTGACTTTATCTAAACTAAGACAGCAGGCAATGATGTCAGAATAAAACTAGAACTTACATTTAAAGTGATGAGTGGCTCATAGAAAATATCTTCACCATCCTTTACTTTCTTGTTAAGTGTCAAGGGACACTGAAGATATCTGAAGTTATATTCAATCTATATAACACACATACAGCAGGATTTAAATACAACACAAATGATTATCTCAGAATATGTTTGTAATACAAAAAAGGCTATCCTTTAGAGAAAAAAAAAGCATATTGTGTCAAGGTAGTCAGAATCAAGATGTATATTCATTGTTAGATTAACACATTCCATCAAGACACACATCTGTGACTGCAAGATGTTTAAACCAACAACCATTTTGAATTGTAAAATAAAAAGTGCACATTTCTTGCTAAAATGTTACTATTAAGAAAGGTCATTTTCATAACTGTGATTTGTTTTAACGCCGACTTTAAAGAAAAGCTTGTCTTTAGAAGTTCTATGGCTTTGATAATATAATATAAAGAAAATGCACACTAGCAAAAAATTTGAAAGTTTTCTGTTAATGATGTGGACATAGTCCAATATAATCATTGATAAGGTGGTTTTCAATATGGTTTCAAAGGTAACGTAACTGGAGAACATTCATGTCTCCCTAGGGTTAAAAGCAATCTACTTCTTAACATTTTGCATACATATTTACAAAAGAAAGAAACATGTTGAACTCTAAATTATTGATGACAATTGCACTACTTATTATAAGCATACTTTTGATATGCATAAATTGATATTGTGTGTCTTCCTCTCACTGCTGTTTTGAAATACCCGTAACCTCTGACACCCAGCTCAATTGCAAAAATTAACACAGCAAAGATACAGTTTATTGACTGTAAAAGTTTAATATCACACTTCTTAAAATATGTAAGCATGAAGATTACAGAAACTGAACTTCAAACCATTTACAGTCCAAACGATAAAACAAGATCTGTTTCCTGTGTTCTGTGTTAAGATCTCAGATTCATCTACAACTGCACCTTACATACATATATGAGCTTGACATGTATATTAAAATATGTGTTGCACACTTTCCCAGACGTTCTCATCTACTTACATAGAAGTCTCGACTTGTCTTTTCCTCTGAAGACTCAATGATGCAGTTGTCCAACACTAGCTTTGTAGATGAACAGAAAAGTGAATTAAGGTGATATAGACAATGTTCAACAGAAGGCATTTAGACCAGAAGAAAATGACTGTCAAATACAAGGATCAGCTAACAGAAGATATGACTCAGTCTGATTTTATGATGTATGTTTTGAAGACATAAAATTCCAGAGTATTCATGTAAGAGTTAAATATAAATGCAGTTTACAAGGCTACATGCTAGTTTACAAGAATGAAGTGTGACCAGCTTATGAATACCAACATATCAAGTCACTTGATATTTTAATTAAAAAACTTTTTCTGTTGTGTCATTTAGTAGTTAACTAAGAGAGTGAAAATATCTCAAATGATTTTGAACCTAATTCACTTATGAATTTCATTATATTTATACATCATTTTTATATTACTTTTGTAACTCCATCTCAGGAAGCTAAAAACTTTTCTAATACTGAAGAACTTAAACTGGACAAACTGAGACTATCACTAAAATACTGTTAAATAATTTTGTGAACTTCTATTTTATAATAACATTATCAGTGAACACTGCAAGCAGAAAAATGAATGCAGCAAAACTAAGGTTATTTTGTGAAGTCATTTCTTTAACATGTGCAGAAAACTTACTTTAAATGAATCAGGAAGATACTCAACCATTTCCAGCAAAGGACATTTATTGGCACTGGAATAGTGAGAGAAAGTCACAACAGCTTCTTCCCACCTGCAAAATATTATTTCAGATAATGGAAAACGAATTGATTGCTTCTGTTTTAACTTAACTACTTTTAGATTACTTGAGTTTTACTTAAGATATTGAAAATCATAACGTATAACAATTTTATGCACTATTAAACTGAAACTAAGCTGTTTGGGGAGTCGCTGAGTAATATTCTGGATACTTCTGTAAGAATGTTTCATACTAAATGTTAACATTCATGTTAAACAGAAATGTTTCAACTATGCTAAGGCCTCCTAAAAAAATGCAGCTGGAATGCATTTTGGAATCTTGGGTTACAACATTAGGCAAGTAATAATAAATACAGTAAAATCCTGTCAGTGTTCCTGTGACTCTTACCAAAAGATATTATCATTAGGCAATGGTGTATTGCTTTTTTCCAAAAGCGAGGTTTCACTATACCTTAACCTAAAATATTCTAAACTGCAGCTGAAATGCCACATTTTAAAATATTTTCAACATTTAAAATTATGATTTTAAATTAAATCTCTTGAATGACTTCAATTGTATTCACATTTTGATTAAAATTCTACAGGCATTTAAGCGTTATGTGAAAGGTCAAAATTATTTCTGATGGCTTCTGCATGTTTTTTACACTCAGAATCCGAATACTCAATGTAATATGACAAACAACTTGCCACATGTCTGATGTCCACTACAAGTATATCACTTTTTATTTGTGCTCATTAGAACAGAAGCTCTGGAATTTTAAAAGGAGTACTCAGTTTTACTTATTAAACTACAGATTTTCAGAGCTTAAACTCATTTAAGAAAACGAAAACAAAACACATGGGCAAATAACTTCAAGAAACATTTTCTGTACACTTTACCTTTTGTGCAAAATGACAGCAGACACCACGTCTTTTCTCCTATTGTGTATTGCTTCATGGAAAAAAGAAGCTAGTGCTTTGTTGAACAGAATTTTTGCACCATAGTCAAGAAGTAACCTCACTGCTTTTGCATGTCCTTCTCGTGCAGCCAAGTGCAAAGCTGTGTTCTGTGGAGCCAGGCAGTACAGCAGTACATGAGTAATTAAAAAAAAGTACATTTCAGTGCTTCCCCACTTTGAAAAGCTACATGCCTTTCTCAGCTGCAAGTATCAAGTGCTTTTACTAGCAACACAAAACACTAGAATATTGTCTGAGATTCTGACAGAGATTACAGACATGGTCTTTATGTTTACAGCTACAGTAGGGCAAAATCTGAAGAGAAAACTCACTGTAGGTAAGAAAGCCAATTCATTAATATATTTTAGTTTTGTAATTAATGAACTGCAAGTCACAAGTAGGTAAAAATGATGGTATCTACAGACACAGAACACCTGCATTTTGTAATCGAGAAGCATCCAATTATATCCAGATGTGTTCATAGAAAAAAAAAAAAAATCTGCAAGAAAATCTGAGGGTGCAATTTTGTAAGTGGAACATTTATTTTTTCTTTTGTGTTTTCATAAAAGTAAAGGAATCAGTGGTTTAGGAATCAAGTTACACTGAAACTAACTTTTCAGAGTCTTCTGAATGAACACAGATTTTTCTGATTGAAATTAAGGACTTCTCATAAATTTATAGTCAAGATTTGTTTCTAGTCTAGTAATTCTAAATGTTATCAACACCAGTTCTCAGAGAAATTAGCAATAGCTTCTGTGCTGGGAATTGAACAGTTCTTTAAAATGATTGCCTTATATTTCTGATGGGACAGGTTCATACAAGAGGCCTTCAATCCAAGAAAGGGATTCTGTCTTGACCTAATACACACTGCATTTGTCCAAACTCCAGAGCAAGATAAATGCTGTTTTTGCTGGATATCACTGTGCAGGGGATTTCAAACAATAGGTTAATGAGCTATAGCAGATATCAGATCTTTTCACATCAGTGTAAGTTCAGTAAACTTGCATTACCAACGTTTGTACTACATTGCTAAAATATTCTTGCATTGTACAGGGGGCAAGAGGGACATGTCTAATACATTCAGTGTTTCATGTTTTCTATTAGGCTAGTTGAATCTTTTTTGTCTCCCACTTAAAAGAATTGGATAACAATTTCAGCAATCATATACTTATCCAAGAAATCTTTTAACAGTAGTGAAATATAACAGCACTGAGTCTGAGCAGAGGAAATAAAATATGATACAATATAATGCACAGTGGGAAACTAATAGCCTAGCCCTGACATTTTGTCTAGAAGTAACAGCAGACAAGAAACAAATAATGTTAGCACTTACCCCTTCTTCATCCACTCTGTCAGTACACTTCACATTAGTATCCAAAATGATCTGCATTGTGCGAGTGTATCCTCCAAAGGCAGCGTGGTGCAGGGCTGTCCAGCCTTTATAATCACTTACATGTAATGGTACAAAATTAGGAATTATAAATAAAAAAAAGCTTTTTATAAATTTAAAGTGAATGCAAATGCCTGCTGCTTTGACTCAGACCTCCCTTCTTTGGCATGACTACTGCAGAGATGTCCATTCTGTCAGCTATTATGTGATGATCAATGCACTATTCAGAAGTAAAAGGTTCAACTCAATAATAGCACTTAGATCTCTCCCTTTTCATCTGTTTCTGAGATCTGAGGATCTTTGACCTGAAAGCAGGATTTATAGTGCAAGGCAGAATCCCTGTGAACCACCAGTCCTAAGAAACCCTACTCAAGCCTTTAAGTGAAGCTGAAATGGTTGAAATATTTCCAAACCATTTTTTTTTTCATGAAAATGTTCAATATTCTTCTCTCAGCTAGATTTAGAGAAACCTCAAATCCCCCCATCATTAGAAGCCTTGGTTTTACAGCTGGCCACAATTCTCTATTTTACAAGTATTTTATAGCCATGCTCTTATACTCTATGTTTGTATTTGCATATATTAATATAATAATTATTTTAATATACTGTACTTGTATTTATGTTGCATTAACTTCCCAGAAAATGAACACAAAACATAGGGGGAAAGGGTTTTTTTGGCTTAATGAATGAAAATCTGTATACTTACCAGAGGAAAAGAGCCCCTCTCTTCAGAAGAAACTGAACTACCTTCTCATGACCATTCTGGGCTGCCAAATGAAGGGGGGTCATTCCCTTCTTGTCACCTTCATTCAAAAGTCTTGTGTCTTTCATATCTCTTATAAGCCGTTGACAAGTATTGATGCGCCCATAGCTTTGCAAGATACAGACAGAAATGAATGTCAAAAACATAGGGAGGAGAACCATGGCAGGGATTCCACTGCCCAGACTGTGCCACTAACCTGGCAGCAAAGTGTAACGGTGACTTCTTGTCCCTGCTCTTAGAGTAGATGGAAACGTTGAGGCTGAGTAAATTATTTACAGAGAGGGCCACACCTTGTCTGCACGCATAGTGCAACGGAGTGCATCCTTCATTATCTTCATCCACAACGAGATTTTTAATATGTTCCATCTGTTAGCCCCCAAGAAGCACCCAAAAACAAAAGCACAGAATTACATCTAAAGCTCTTCTGCTCTATAGTTTCTAATGGCTTGCCACAATAGCATTAGTACCCTAAAGCAGCATCTAAAAAGAAGAAATAAACTTAAGTGAAACTAAATTTAGTAACAAAGGGCACTTTTTTTATCTGCTGGTTTGCAGGTCACCATTTTTTCAAACAACTACTCTTCAAAGAACACAGAAGTTTGCCATCCTGCATCCTTACTGCAATCCATCTAGGGCATAATAAAGAAAATTCTTCTTTGCTGTCATTCCAACACAGTGCTCACTGCTGGCAGCAGAAGGCTTGTACCAAACATAAAAGGCAGTCTTATAGTCTATATCCAGTAGCAAAACCTGACTTTAAAAACCCAGCAGTTTTACTGGTTTACACTGTAAATTTATTTCCCGTTTCTCTTTTTCATCTTCATTTCCCCAAATTCCTTGTCTAACACTATACTACAACCTTTCTGTAAGCAACTAAAAAAATCCCAACATCTGATCCACTTATTTGTCTGAGTTATTAATATGATCAATAATCAGAAATTCAATGCAGAGAACTGCGAGTTATCAACTGAGAGTCACTGTTTTAAAACTGATTAATTACATCTGCTGAAAAGGGAGGTTAAATCCATTCTGAATTACAGTCAAAGGTGTTCATAGACTTCAGCATATGTTGTAAGATGAGTTATATTTGATTCACATATAAAAGGCTATTTCTGGAGCTCTGGAGGTCAGCAAATTTAATTATTTCAGGCAAGCTTGGGCTCTATCAATATGAGTGTTTCCTTTCAAAATAGCCAAATACAAATTTATGTTCTAAACATTTTTAAAAACAAAATCCAAGACTTCATTACAGCCCAGTCCATAGAAAGCTCCTGCAGAGTATGCTGCAAACTATAAAGTTCTTGATCTTGACTGACTATGAGCATGTCTCCTGGTTTTACTGCATGCAAGCTGGGAAAATAGAAGTGAAAAGTTCTATATTTTATTGCCTACCTCTTGAGCTATTCAATTCCCCAACAGCAAAATAATTTATGGGATTATGTTATTCCTTTGCCTGGCAATACGAAAACTGTATTACTGGCTTTAAAATGTTTTCATAAGAGATACGTGATATGTACCTCTTCAAACCATTTTTTTTGTGACCCTAGGCTGTTTAACAAGTATCACAAATTTTTACAAACGTACAAAAATAAAATAGTAGTTGCTTTTTTCTTTACATTTTTCTAGTAAGAGCAACAGAAAGACATCATGAATTGATGCTTACTGTACCTGCAGATATTTCTCATTCAAATGCTGTAATCCTCCAGGCTGCAATACAGTCAAATGCAAGAAATTCCGACCAAGATGATCTTTTAATGACACATTTGCTCCTAAATAAATATGGAAATAAATAATTTTTATAAATCTATAAAATATTCTTTCAAGTGGACCTTGTAATGCATAGTTTTCCTTCCCAAAGAAAATCACCCTTACTGAAACTCAGCTTTCATAATTTTCTTGTGTGTAAGCATTTTTTATTTCATCTCAGCACTAAGTTTTATATGAGGCCCTTATAATCCAAGATGTTGATCACCCACAAATCAAGAGGAAATTAAAAAATGTAATTAGTCACCTTTTCTAATCTTTAAAAATTTCAAAACTTACTATAAGACTTTTAAAGAAAATCAGTTATACTATTAACAAGAGGAAATACAGTAATAATCATTAACTTGCACCAAAATGCAGTAAATGAAAGAGATATAGCTCAAATATTTCCAAGGTGACTGTGATTTTATAAAACCACAGGTGAGGATTAAATGATGAGCTTCAACATTTAAAGACTGATTGCTGGTATGAAACACAGCTCTGTTTAAGTGGTGTTTTTATCCTGCAGTTATGCTTACTCTGTGAGCTGCTAAGGAGCACAGGGATGGAGAGCCTGTGCCACCTCCACCTTGAGAAGTGTGACACACAGCACACACATTCTTCTACAGCCTGTTCTCACTGTAGTGAAAGGGGTGAAATCATCACACCAATTCTTCCTTTATCTCAGGGGATACCAGCAGTGTGCAGCTGTTTTTAGCTCAGCTGCTCCTGGGCTGGATGTTGAAGTACTGAATTCAAATTGAGAGGGAAGCTGGACACAGAGTTTTTAGCCCAGTGAACTCTGCTCAAAGGAAGTATATATCTAGTATGTGTATATTCCTTCTTACCTTTTGAAAGCAGTAAATTCACAATTTTCCATGATGCACAGGAAGTGGCCAGCAGAAGTGGGGATCGACCTTCTATGTCAACACTATCAATATTAGCTCCCTGAGAAGAAGAATTCCAAGTTTATGGTGAATAATGAATAAATGAAACTTTGATGGTGCTGCCCTTTATAAGCATAGCAGAAATACAGGCATTCTTAGTAATTCCAGATGGTCCAGATAAGTAATTGCACATTACATAAATAAATAAATAAACACTCTCTATCTTTATCTCTCTATAAAACTGCTAGGTTTTCTAACCATCAGCCACAGTCCGGTCATCTATATATAAAATAGTGGCCTACTTCTAGGTATACTGAACTTACAGCTTGTGATTTTTGTTAGAGAGCCTTTCCCTGTATTTAAATTCTCAATATAAAATTCTAACTTGAAAATACCAGGATTGACCCCATGAAAAAATGCAAAAATTGTTGCTCTTTGAATGATGTGGGTCTTACCTATCAAAAAACTACCAGAAAAAGATCTTTCTAAACCTCTGCAGTGTATGAACACGATTCAAGATGTAATGCATCCAGGTATCAGTATAGTTAAATCTGCACAGTTCAATTTACATTAGTTTTCTATCCTTCAGCATAAGTGATTTGAACCAAGTCAATTTTGATGCCAAAGCAGCTGCATCAACAGGGGGCATATTTTATTCTGTTTTGTCTACTTTTGCATTGACACATATTGCCAGGATTGTATGGTCACTATAGTCACAGTATCACTATGGTCATATCAGCAAAGTACTACTATAAGCATAAACATATTTATCTAAAATATCCCACCAAGGGAGCAGGAAGATACACACAAATGAACCAATGAGATGTATATTTTATGAAGGTTTAGGTATCATTTTTTTCAGATAACGAGTTGCAAGTCAAACTTGATGAGTTGAACAAAGTACACAAAAAAAATCTATTTTATTTCAGATAATATCCGAAGGTGATTGAAAAAAAAAAAATCAATGGCAGTTTTTCCATTAACTTGAATCATCTTTGGGTCCAGTCTTAATTTGAGAGAGAATTAATCACAATCCTGAGCAATATTTACTCTCTAGGATGGTAACACCTGTAATGTAGTAATAAGAAGCACTTAATAAATGGGCAATGATTACCACAGAGAACAGGAAGCTTCCAATGTATGTTCATTAAATATTTGGAAGTAATACATGCAAGACCCTTTCCCCATTTACCTTTCTACAAGGTCAGACAGCATCTTCAAAATTATTTTTTCATGAAGAAACACACCTTTTTAATCCAAGTGTCTCATTTATTTCAGTGAATACAGGGCAGCAATTTCCAGTTCTTTATGTAACATTTAATCACCTTCCCACCAGCTAATTTTTCAGTTTCCATTAAAATTAATTTGACAGCATTCACCACTACTTATCACAGTAAGAAGTAACTTATATATTGCCACATGTATTTACCTCATATATGATACAGCTGAATTAAGAGTTTGTAAAATAGTTTCTGAACTCCATTTAATTTTCCATTTCTGTTGCCCTGAATGCATTAATATAAATGAATTAAACAGGTATTAATATTTTAAAAATGCCAATTTTGTAAATAATAATTATTATTTATACCAATTTAATATTTCATTTTCCTTTTAGAGAAGACGAAAGAAGCAAAAGGGGGGAAAGTCAAAAAATGGGAAGAAAATGTGTAAAATTACTGCTAAATTATTTTGAATAAAATGTGAATATCTAATGCATGAAAAAAATAGATGTTGTTCTTTATTAAAACTGGAGAGCCTTTATGAACTGGAATTTGCTAGTCTTTTGAGGCAGTAACATTGCTCCACCTTTTCTTTTTCACCCTCGTGTACACCTCAGCAGAGACAGAACCAGAAGCCCAAGGGAGGAGGCAGCACAGGTTGTACATGGACATGTTCACTCCACTAACTCCAACTGGCACATTTTGATTCATTCCCAGACAGAGCACATTAAAGCAGTCCTAAAGCATCAAAACTGACATACTTTGTATGGAAAGCCAAAGAAACCCTCAGCAAATCTTCTATGGAAAAGGCCAAACTAGTCAAATGGCATTCAGGGAACGAAAGTTTGTTCTTAGCAAATGCAGTGCTAAAGATATTTATGATATAATGTTTTGTACACACTAATCTCCACATGTAAAAACTTGTACCTGTATTTCTCAGGTAGTAAGATTTGTTGACAGTTGGTTTTGTGAAACGAGTATAAGTAGTCAAACCTCACCATTTCATATTTGAATCAAAAGTAAGTCCAACATCTAGTTCTAACTAAATCAAATCCCAATAATGGATTTTCTGAGAAAAGCAGAAGTGTATGTAGAAGAGAATTTCTTTTAGTATAATTGCCATGAAATGAAGTAAAAATGCTAAACATACAAAAAACCAAAAAAGAAATCTGATGATTTCTGAAAATGTCCCCAGCCAAGTGGGGCACAAAGTGATTATACAAGCTGTAGTTTAATTGGCATAAATGGACATTGGGAGCATAGCCAGTAGCATCCCTGAATACATTTCTTCTCTTTGTTCTTCATAATTATTCACTGAAGAAATACAACCAAACCACATAGAATAAGAAATATTTCTAGATTATGCACAAACTTTGATATATGGCTATGTGATCCACAGTAACTGTATGTACATTATTTAAAGAAATAATTTATTTCTTGAAAAAAATCAGATGAAATTCAATGCATATTTAGCATTTTTTTGTATTTCATGTCTGAAGAGTGTAGGATAACCAGACCACTTCACCATATTTGGTAAAAAATGTTTATGAAACTTTTCTTAGTAAGTAAAAGGGAAATAAAAAAGTAAGATTTCATCCTCTGTAACTACTGGATGATATTATGGATCAACAAGTACTGCTGTACTGTAACTCTCAATTATACATTATGAAATGTATATATCTACCTATCTAAAGAGCCTATACCTGAGAACACATTCTACTTGCTGAATTTCTCTATGCAGACCTGCAGCAATAGATAGCAATAATCTGTCTAAACATGTTGCTTCATTAAATATTTACCATTGAAATCAAATATTCCGCCAGTTCATAATGATCAAACAGCGCTGTTCTGCAGAGAAAAATGCAAAAATACAGTAATATTAGAAAGGGCAAAGAAGTTTCAAGCCAAAGGATAGCACTCTTCTTCATTTTCTAATATTTTCAAATAAATAAATTTTAAAATAGACAAAGGTGTTCCATTATTACATAATTCATCTTAATAAATTGGTTTGGTTTTTTTTCATGGAGTTCTCTTTCCAAACCAAGTTCAGTTCAGTTATTACATTCAAAAGACCTCATTGGTAGGTAAACAGGCATTTTACAACCAATTTTAAGGAGAACCAGTAATTTCATATGTCAGATCATTCAGTGTGCCACACAAGCTCAATACAGAATTCCATTAATTTCGTATGTGGTTTTTTTTCTGATCATGCCTGGAGCCTCAAATTCATTTCATTATTCAAAAATAATTTGGTTGTATTTTGTGCAATAATGCCAGTGTGAGGTTAAAATGGCAATGTCTAAACATGTATTCTAACTGTGGCAGGCAAGCCTATTTGAAAAATATGAACCAACTAATTGGTGTAAATTGGGCATTTGGAGCACAGTCAGTAGCATTAGTTACATGTACTGACAAAAAGTTGTTGTCGTTTAACAAAAATATTTTAAAGCTGTCTGTACACTTGGAATCTTCTCAGGTTTTATTCTACAGTAAGGCACTAAATTATGTATTACAGGAAAAAAAAACTGGTCAAAGCATGAAAGTATAGCACAGTAAATACACACACAAAATGTTTTCACAAGTCAGACCTCTGTGAAATATTTGGACTCAATAAGCAACACAGTTCCAAGGCTGTACTGTATCTTAAATGATAACAGTTGCCTTAGCATTATAAGAGGTAATAAAACATTGGATGTGCTATAGTTAGAACTGATTTCTCAAAAGACATATTTTAGAAATCAAGTCATGGTTCCAAATATGCAGAGATGCCTCCATTATCTGTAGTAGACCCTTCCAGCCACACATTAATACTGAATGCTTCACAAACACCAAAATAAATTCCAAGGTGACTGAAGAGAAAGCAAAGTCATTTTATGAAATATTTAGATGGAAACATGACAGTAGGAATGCAAAAGCATCAAGTCCTACCAATGCTTCACTGATGCTTTGTTTCTCAACAAGTTCCTACTCAGTTTTTTTATATTCTGAGATATTTGGCTGACTTTCTACCTTCCCAATGATTCTTGATAATATCACTTTTACTGCTTCACAGACACAGAGATTAAAATAGTGTTGTCCTTTTACCAAGCTTTTTTCAAGGACAATAATTTTGACAGATAAGGCAGTCAGTTATCTATTAAGTAGTACATGTGTCTGCACAACTTGCTTTGGCATTCTGTCATCACTTTGTCTTCAATCATGTTCTTCCATGGTAACATTTTCAAGTGTACCCAAACATTATCCTAATTTTACAACAAACTCTTTTAATGCCTTCAATTATCTTTGAATCATTCCACTTTATACTGTGTCCAAAGAACAATCATCTCCATTGCTTCTACCACTTCATACTGTAAAGCTTCTTGTAGAATAACACTGTCAAATAATTACAGTTAAATGCAGTGAAACATCTTTCTTGCAAAAAAATTATAGGTGGGGAAATATATTATATTCCATTGAGTTGGGAGCCAGCATGTTTAACTAAGAACATTTCTGCTACAAAATATTTAGGAAACTTCTCCACAGTCTAGTGCTCTGGTTTTAAATAGAGTGTGAAGGACTAGAAGTCTTGAGGATTATAACATACACAAACACCATCTGCAACTCTGAAGTCACAAGGAAATGTACAAACATTTCCTTTTACCTGATCAGGTAGAAGAGCTTTTTGAAAATAAAAGAAAATATTATTTTAAACAGTTCATTTATTTTTCACTTATTTTCTGGAGAACATCAAGCGATTTTATAAGGGCATTTCTTTCACATTTGTCAGAAATGTTAACAATTCCATAAACTCATTCCCCTACAACTTTAGTGAAGTAAATTTTCAGTGCAAACTGCTAGTGACCGTTCCTTGACATGGTTCCAAAGTAACTGGAACTGTTTTCATTTTGGTATCAGCACCAAGATTTTTAACGTTCTGACCAAATTTTTAAATGTGTCATACTGCACTACAACCATCCATCCATACCACGGAGAAGTTCTAAGTTATTTGGGTGTTCCAAATGCAAGGAAGAACTAAGAATATCATGGCTCAAAATTTATAGTGAAATCTGGCACAGCAGCTTCCTACCTGTGAAGCAAAGTTTCCTTATTCCCATCTACAGCGTCAATAATGGATTCCTCACCAGCATAGGATGACATCATTAGCTTTACAATCTCTGTTGCTCCTTGAGTGGCAGCAAAATGAAGTGCTGTGCATTTTTCATTCTATGAATGGGGAAACAAGACAAAATACAAACATTTAAAACTCAGAAACCTGACTTCCAATCTATTAAACACACTAGTGATCTAGCCCAGGATTTGTAATTCATAAATGCTTAAATTTCTAGGCAAGAAATAAAGATTTAGTCTTTAACTGTAGTAGAATTTCAAAGAGATTGAAAAGAACAGAAAAGACTGTTTTAAAGGATTATTACAAAGCTTCTTATCACTCTATACAAAGTCTGTAAGATTTGAGATAATTATACTCTTAACGACCTTTTGTAGTTTAATTAAAAACCAGACAGATGCAGCACCCTTTAATACAAGAAATTAAACAAATGAAAGCTAACCATATCTAGGTCAATACAAATGAATAAGCAAAAAAAAGTGCCTGTATAATACAGAAAATGCATTATTTTGAAATGTCATTTACTTCCTAAAATGAAATCCTCCTTAGAAGTAATTCTTAAATCAACTTTTCTGCAGTTAAAAAAAAATTTGTCCAATATGCTACAATATGCTATTATAAACTAGACTCATAAAATAATTAAGCAATATACAGATGAATAGAACAATATTTGCCAAAATGGGATTTTGTTTAGCTAGATGAGACAAATCAGCTTTGATATATGCCTGAAGGTTCTGACTTTCTCATTTTTAGAGTAGGACCATTTTGGTGAACGCATTGGAATGGGCTTTTCCACAATGCCATAAGCATTCTCAAAACAGTTCTACCCACCACAAAATCAGCAGCATAAATCTCCTCATTCAAAAGCTATGTGTTCAAAGAATCAAACCAGTAAAAGAAGGCAACACTATATTTAGTTTTGCTTTCATGAGTTGATTTCATCCTTGCAAACATTCTGATTAGTGATAGATACTTTTCAAAATGTTTGTTCACGAATGCATCTGGGTACAGACCCTTACACCAGCAGTAGTATCACAAATTTGTGTTTGCTTACAAAGAAGATACTGTAAAAGCCAAGACAAAGCTGAGGACAGACACGAAGGACCAGAAAGGGTCAGACTGAAGATCCCATTTCTGGGAAGCCTATGTCATTGTGTAAAGAAACATCCCATTTTGCCTGATTCAAACCAGACTTGCTTTCATTTGATGCTCCCTTTGCTTTGTGTTGGAAGAGAAAATGAACAGGGATTATCTGCTCGTCTTCTTTTTATACCGCTCAGAGATTTAGAGACACCAAAGTTTTGTCAAAAATACATTTCACTCCAACCTGAGTTTTACCTGTTTTAGATCAATTTGGGCTCCAAATTCAATGCACATTTTAATCATTTCAAGGTCACCACTCTGAACTGCTAAATGAAGTGGACTGCACTTTCCATTATTGGTAAAATTGATGTGGGTTTTAGCAGAGTGACCCAATTCTTCACCTGAGAGATGAAAATAAATGGATTTTTTTTTAAGCGAGAATGAGCTAACACAAGATATAAAGGCTTTAAAAACAAACCTATTAAGTGTGCAATAATATTCTCCTCTCTCTAAATATGAACCTGTCGCATCTATCATTTAACAATGGATGAACATACTTTTAGGAAAGCAGCTGGTTTGCTGCTGCAATCGTACAAAAGTTGTTGTCATAAATCACCCATAGGAATAACTTCTTGTAAGTCCAAACAGTTATAATTGCTTGTTTTCACAGCTATTTGAGAACTAAAGCAGCAAATTGGTACTCAGTGCTTGGGAACTCTGTATTTACCTTTTTTCAAAAGAATTTCCAGACATGTTTTTGCACCTGAAAATGCCGCTGCATGGATAGGCATACATCCCGTTTTGTTTGGTTTACATATTTTTCCTCCATTTTCAATCTGAAAAATAATGTCTCAATACAGCTTAATGACATACAGAAAAACCTTACAAATTAATGTACTATTACAGATGTAGGGTAGCTGTCCCCTTTTCTAAATGTTGCATACATATTATGATGTTTATATACAAGTATCTTTTGCACGTTATAGCCATACAATGCATGTGCTTCCTTCTGTGTTCTCATGACCCTCAAAATCAGTTTTTTTTTCCTTAAGCTGGCCACACAGCTGTAGATATAATACATCCTCATAAAAGACTAAAGTTTCTTAGTAACCCATGCAAAGCCAGGTCCATGACTAACCTTGCTGCACTGAACAAAGACCGAATCCAGGAACAGAACAAGACTGCATCAAGGTAGAGAGAATCACCTCAAAAGATGATGGATAATTACACTTACCAGGAGCGTCAGTGCTTCAGGATTGTCCTTGTAACATGCTACAATTATAGGTGTGTTCCCTGCTTCACCTTCCAAGTTAACATCTGTACTGCTATGTTGGACTAAAATCTAAATGTTTAAGAAAACATTCAGTCAATCATAAGCCAAACAGAACAACAAAAGTCTATTCCATTATTTTTGGTGTTTACAACCCATAGCACCCTTGCAACTTACTTACTTTGCATGCCAAAAGCCCACTATGCATTGGCAGATGAGAAAAAAATACAGGAGAATGACAAAATATGCTGGTGAAAAATGCAGATATGAACAGACATGAAATACAAGGCTTTCCAGCAGGCAGTCAGATAACTAAGTCAAACTCTGCACATAGCTGCAAAGTATTTTGAAGACCGATTTAACAATTTCTCAATAATGGGAGAAAGTATTTTCTGTAGAAATTGCCAATAAGGATTTTTAACTGAAGTTTTCAACAGAAAATTCCCTGGCAAGTGGCCATGTTCTAGAATCTGCTGAATTAGGAATCTGCTCAATTGAACAGCAGAATCAGGGGAGATCAGTCTTGATGAAAACTGGGACCTTGCAGTCCCGAAATCCTGCTCCAGTCTCTATGTTAACAGCTGACACTGAACTATCAGTATCATCAGTTATCTCTACTGTGCTTAGCTAACTGCTTCCAGCACTTTTTGAGAAGCAAAGGATCTGGAAATCATAATGACCATGCTGGTTTACTTATTCCCCTAGCTACATATTTATTTAATTGTCTTTCAGTAATTTCAGTTATTTATTTTTTCTGTACTAGAGGAACTGGTACATTTAATCATTCTCAGGCAATTTGGCAAAAAAAACCAAGGGAGAATTGGTTTGAATAAACAAGAGAGTGGAAAAAAAATGAGAGCACAGATTTAGTCAAGAACCAAAGCACAGAAGCTGATAAAAACCCCATTTTAAAAATGGCATTGATTTCAGATTTCATTGTTCTTAACTCATAATAAATACAAAATTTGTAAAAGATTTGATGACACTGAACTCTTAGTCTTGAATACAGATAATGTGTTTGTTTTGCATGAATGAACTAGAAAAACAGACAAATTTAAAGAGAAAAGGAAGTATTGCAATTTTAAGGTTGTATTCATCTAAAAAATTAAGAACTTTAAAAATTTTATAATTCTAACCCTATGCTGCATATGAAGTGCAAATTCTTGTCGCACTTAGACAAATGGTTAAAAAATTATGCTGCTTAAAATCTCAAAGGTATCGCTGTTTTACAAGGTTCAACATGGACAACTCAGTAATTTCTTCACAATATATTTTTGTGATTTTTAATTGCAGATTTCGTTCTGCTACCATTCAACTGATTATTAAAATGTTAGTTCTAAGAACTGTGCTTTCTGACTAGTTTTAATCTGGTTTTTTTTATTTTAAAAATACACTAATTTCAAGAATTTTAATACTTCTAAGACACACTATAAAACTATAAAAAAAAAGAAACAGAACGTTATAATTTGAAATACACATGCCTATATAAAGTTTCCATTTTAAAAAGAACACTTTTAAAGGAAGTTCCTTGTGTCTGGAAAGCTGAAAAGCATTTTCTCTGAAACATAAGAACTACTATGACAGCACAAACATCAGTATTTCTACAAATCAGTAAGTTACTTTTTACTGGCAAGGCTAAGAGGACACCAACACTTCTATAGGCATCATGTTACACATCCTGCTGGCTAAGGAAAACATATGAGGAGATATGGCATATATCAACAAGGCCTTGGCGCTGTGCACACGGCTGCTGCCTGAGCTATTTATCAAGTGTGTGCATTTACATGGACTTTAGACTCACCTTCACAATTTCATTGTGCAGGGACTGAACAGCCATATGCAAAGGTGCCATCATATTGGAGTTGAGAATGTTTGGATTGGCTCCTCTGCTGAGAAGCAAACGAACACTTTCCACCTGGTTTTTCTTTGTGGCCCAATGCAGTGGGGTATTTCCAGAAGAATCCATCACATTTAATACTAGGTCAAAGGAGGGAAAACAAAACAAAAACAAAGCAAAACCATCAAATGTTCTGATTTCACTTTAAAAAAAAAAGTATCTCCAGTGTCAGGATCAGGTCTGTGCTACTGCATTCCTTTGGAAAAGGAAAGGAAAAGATTTCCTGAGATGCAGTGAATTTTGTTAAATGGATTAAACTTTGTGCTGAATATACAGTATTGGTGAGAGGAATGGGAGTGGTGAAATGCCTGTCTATCTGTTGCCCATTATTATACATGTTTTTCCTCACTCAAGAATTACTTGATTTACCTCTCTCCTTGATTCTTCTATTTCCTATTTTATTTGACTTTGCAGCTCTTTCTTTAGAGGCTGCACAGAAGAAATGAGTGCAAATAACTGAAATAAGAGGTAACAAATAAGTGCTTGCAAACTGTAAGAAAATTAAAGACCATATCTACTCTGTTTCACTTCAGAACACAAAAGTAATCAATTCACAACGGTTACAAAAATTGTCTGTTCTACAAACACATTTTGAGCTTGAAACCTGAAGATAAACTTCTACAACTATCCTAAAAAATTAGAACAAAAATGACAGACTGAAAATAAAAAAAAATATACAACAGCCAGAATAATCTAAAATTAGACTGGCCATCAATAGGTGAAAAAACCAAGCTTTTCAGGACCATTTTAGGTTTACTGAGTAGCACAATCTATCAGTGCAGTCCAACGTAGTACACCATGATTATTATATAAGCAACACATAACATGAATAAAGAAGAACAAATGTCTTCTGTTCAGTCATTGGCATTTTCTTTTTCACATCTGCAGACTATATATCTGAGTGGCAAACAAAATAAGACATATTGATTCACTGCATTAGAGAGAAAACAGTCCTACATAACAAGAATGACCCAAAACACACCTGAGGCAGTGCAAACTGTGGCAGACAGTTTGAATTATATTTGAATCTTTGGAGATTCACTATATTTAAATAATTGGAGATAACACTTATCAGTCCTGTCTCAGTTGGGTGATGGACATCTTGGTTATTGAACTTTTTTTATTGTGTTAAATGAAGTAATTCATAAAATGCATGTTACCTTCACAGGAAGAATCATCTATGATCAACTGCATTAGTTCGATTTGTCCTCCTTCCGCAGCGTGATGCAGCGGGGTGGCATTTAATTCATCCACTTTCGTGAGCCCAGAACGATTCTTCTTAATGAAGCTCCGTAGCCTACAGGCACTTCCATCTGAAATAACCTGTTTTGGGTAAAAACACTCTCATTTTCTCATTCTCCTAAAAGGCAGGAAGTTAGCAATGCTATAATGGGCTTTTGTGGGCATCTTACCACTCATTAACTCCTGCCCAGTTGTTTGAGCTCATACAGAAGATCACAAATCCTGATTAGATTGAGCCAACATGAAGCTCTGATTGGTTATTGGTTTAACTGACTGCAATATAAGATCCAGATGAGAAACAGTGCAGAATGAACAGAACTGAACATCATCTTGAATACACTGTTTTCTCTTCTGTAGTGAGATCAAGATTGTTCCTTCACCATGGAAAATCTCAAACAAGCAAATTCATCACATGCTTTCATATTCCTTCTTGCAGTGGCCATGTAAAATGAATCCAACAGAGAGGAAAATTAATAATCTTGATAAATTCCTTTTTTTATATCTTTATATAGAGACATACTGTGTCCTTGGCTTTCGAGTTTGGCCATTGGGCTTCTGTGATGTTCTTTGTGTCAGAGGAACCAAATATACCTTTTAATTTCAGCAGCATGCTTAGAACATCAAACTATTATCTCAGCCTGAAACAACTCAGTATCTTCCCAGTGAGCCCAATGACAGCTTGATACATTCCAGGTACTATGCTGTACAACCAAAGTTCACTATGGAAACTCTACTGATTATTATTTTATGATACTCTCCAAATATTTTTGTTAAAGTTTTTCAAACCTCATATTTCTCTGTAAAGAAAACTGATAGAATAATATGATTGCAGTAGAATGGGCAGGAATTCAAGAAACAGATACTAAAAATTAAAAGATAACAAAAAAGAAAAACAGTTCAACTACACTGGATGGAAAAAAGAGAAAAATGCTTATTTAAAGTAATGCAAACCTTCAAATGGTGTGTAAGCAAGAAAAGAATAAAAAAGGGAATTCCCTAAAATCACTGCTCCCTACACACCTGCAAAAGAAAAGGAAAACTTTGCTCTCCAGGATTCCTGAGTTACAAAGGCTCATCAATTTTTGCCATCCTTAAGCAAACATTCATTACAGGGCAGCCCATTCATGTGCTTGAGCACGTGTTTAGCTTCATTCAGCTTAACAGTCCCACTGACCTCAGTGAGGTTACTCATGTCAATAACGTTACAAATGTGTTTAAACATTTGCAAGAATGAGGCCAAACACAGGGCTGGCTGGCATCTGCTTCAAAAGTGCAATCAGAAGAAGCTAATTGAAAACCTGTGATATTGTGGAAAGGCTATTTAAAATGAATCAACTGTCACAAAAGTAATAGCTCAATTACACACGCAGTATCTGTACATATTAAACACATCAAAAAGCTGTCTAAGGAAAACTTATTAGAAAGGCAAGTATTTTCTACTCTTTCTAATGTTCTACTTTTATTATTTCTATTGATCTAGACCACAATTTTCGACTTTTAACACTGGATTTATTTCTCAATGTAAGACAAAATGATGATAATTTCTATTGAAAAAAGTAAGGTTTATCAGCCAACACTGCAGTGCTTCACTAACAATATTAAGGAAAAAGAAGTCAGTTAGGTGTTCTCAGTACTTGGGTTAGTTAAAAACAGCAAAGCAAGCTATTTTAAAGAACAGCAGCTCCTTTGCCCTGTGTCTGAACAGCACTGCAGTGACTCTGAGTGATCACTCATCAGAGTGACAAGCCATATTATGCTGAAGAGGTGCTGCTCAGGTGTAAAGCTAGCACACAGAAAACATATGTGAATAGAAATGACCTCAGGAGGTATTTAAACCCATATACAAACTTTGTCAATTTTGTTTAGCCAGCTGTTAAAAATCTCCGAAGTTATCCAAGTCTTCCATCCTGTAAGCAAACTCTTCCTTTGCTAAATTATTCTTGTACTTTAAAAAGGCTTCACTAAAGTTTGGTCTAGGTCTCCCTAGCAGCAAGACAAATACATGACTTATCCTACTCTCTATTAAAAATGGGAAGATAGTATGCCCTTCCTGCCTGCAACATCACTTTTGCAGGTTGCACTGATGGTTCCCTTTCCCTTTGTAACACTTCCAGTGCTTTCTAAATTTCATGTCATTTTTGCTAAGATGACCTATTCATTTCCATCATGACCTCGGCTTCCCTCTAAGAGAGGGTCTCTTTCTGCGCCCAGGGGGAATGTGTGTGTTCTGTGTCAGCAGCCTGCCACCCACACGCTCCTTCTCCTTCTCCTGCTCCCCTACCTTGCCACACAACTCAGCGTCCTGTGCCTTCGCACCCCACGGCCAGGGCAGCTCCCAGCCTGTCTCCCAGCCCGGCGAGCGGACAGGGTCTCCCGGAGGAGCGGCTCCCTGGGGCCGAGCGCAGCCGAGCCCGCACCGCTGCCTGCAGAGACCCTCCGCACCTCACCCTCCACCTTCACCCCTCTCTCCCGGCCCGGGCCCGCCGCCCCTCCGCACGCACCTTGAAGACATCCTGCGAGGCGACGGAGGCGGCATCCGCCTCGCACACGACGCCCTGGTAGGCGCTGGAGGCGGCCGCCTTCTCCCGGGACCGGCAGAGCCGCAGCAGAGAGCGCTTCATGCCGCCCGCCCGCCCGGCTCCGAGCAGCGCCCGCCCCGTCCGCTCCGGCGACCTGCGAGGCGACACAGCGAGTGACGGCCGGCCCGGCGGCGGCGGGGGAGGCGGGGAAAGCGGGGGAAGCAGGGAAAGCGGGCGGGGGCCATCCCGCCGGGGCGGGCATCCCGCCGGGCGGCGGCTCCCACCGCGGGCGGGCAGCCCCGGGCGGACCCGCGGGAGCCGAGCCCCTCTGCCCGTCGGGAGCCACGGCCTAAACAAACCTGCCCACCCCCACA